>CAUYLG010028048.1:0-100863 GCA_963573385.1 Cacajao melanocephalus
GATCCTTCTCAAAATTAAAAATTATAAAAAACATCTCACGTCAGTTAGAATGGTGATCATTAAAAAATCTGGAGACAGATGCTGGAGAGGATGTGGAGAAATAGGAATGCTTTTACACTGTTGGTGGGAGTGTAAATTAGTTCAACCATTGTGGAAGACAGTGTGGTGATTCCTCAAGGATCTAGAACTAGAAATACCATTTGACCCAGCAATCTCATTACTGGGTATATACTCAAAGGATTATAAATCGTTCTGTTATAAAGATACATGCACATGTATGTTCACTGTGGCACTGTTTACAACGGCAAAGACATGGAACCAGCCCAAATGGCCATCAAAGATAGACTTGATAAAGAAAATGTGGCACATATACACCATGAATACTATACAGCCATAAAAAAGGATGAGTTCAAGTACTTTGCAGGGACATGGATGAAGCTGGAAATCATCATTCTCAGCAAACTGACACAAGAACAGAAAACCAAACACCACATATTCTCACTCATAAGTGGGTGTTGAAAAATGGGAACACATGGACACAGGGAGGGGAACATCACACACTGGGGCCTGTTGTGGGGTGGGAGGAATAAGGGAGGGATAGCAGGGGGTAGGGGGACTGGGGAGGGATAACATTAGGAGAAATACCTAATGCAGGTGATGGGGGGATGGATGCAGCAAACCATTGTGGCACGTGTATACCTACGTAACGATCCTGCAGGAGCTGCACATGTATCCCAGAACTTAAGTATAACTTAAAAAATGACAAAAAATGTTTGTAATCTCATTTGGTAAGTGACTAATGTTGCTTTTAATTATATCACTTAAAGTTTTTAAAAGTATAAATTATGACGACTTAATAAATGAATTTAGACCGAGCACAGTGGTTCCTGCAGTGTGTACAGTGGCTCAAAGTGTTGTAATCCTAGCACTTTGGGAGGCCAAGGCAGGTGGATCACTTGAGGTCAAGAGTTTGAGACCAGCCTGGCCAACATGGTGAAAAACTCCATCTCTACAAAATATAAAAACTAGCTGGGTGTGGTGGCTTGTGCCTGTAATACCAGCTACTTGGGAAGCTGAGGCAGGAGAATGTTTGAACCTAGGAGGCGGAGGTTGTAGTGAGCCAAGATTGTGCAACTGCACTTCAGCCTGGATGAAAGAGCGAAGCTCCATTAAAAAAAATAATAATAAAGAAATAAAATAAATGAATTTGAAGAAAAGTGAGTCAGAAAAACTTAATCAAGTTATCACATTAATAAAGCATTATTTTATCATATAAAATTATAATACCAAAAATAAACTTTATATTCTAGCATCTTTAATTGGGCTTTTCCCTTCTTTCTGAACAAGGGGCCTCACATTTTCATTTAACACTGGTCTGGCAAGTTACGTTGCTGGCCCTGCCCTCACGTCCCAGGCAAGATTCCACTACTGTCTCAGGCATGGAAATGTCATGATATTTTCTGTGGTATGAAAATCTGTAAATTTAAATCCTTTTTAGCAGATTTCTCTTTTGCAGCTTTTATTGTCACAGAATCAAGGCAATATTTCAATACAGCTATCTGTCATTGAAAACAATGGTTTCTGTGTTCAATCAACACATTCTTTGTTTGAGGTGTAAACCAATGACTTGAGTACTGCTTCTAGGAAATTTTACTTATAAGCAGGACAGACCTACTTCATGCTCAAGGAATAAGCTGTATTTGAACTTTCCTTTGAGACACATGATAATGTTGTGGTAATATCCATCTCTTCATATATAGATCATTAAATGTTTTTTAAAATCAGAAACAATGGAAAATCTATACTTTTCTATCTAATTGCATGCTTAAAATAGCTAGAAGGGATACTCTGAATGAGAAAATAAATTTACTGCTTTCTCTATTAAAAAGTAGAGCCAAAATAATTGGGGAACAGAAAGTGTATCAGAAATAAACCTTTTAAAGGTGTAAACTGAAATCCAGAGCAACAATGAGGATTTGTGTTTAAAGACTCATTTACTAGGTACCAACATATTCAATCATTTGAAAGAGAACTGTGGGCTTCAAATTCCTTCAGAGTACTCATTAGCATAAAATATAGTAAAAAATTTTATAACGTGGAAATAATGACCCACCAAACTATAGTAAGTTAGATCTGACATATTAGTCAGGATACGTTATGTAATAACAAATTACCTTCAGAATTCCAACGGTTTAATACAACTCAAATATTTTTCGTGTTCATCCTATACACTCAAAGTAGGTCCAGGCAGACAGTGGTTCCATTGCCTAGAATGTGGGCTTCTCAGTTGTCTTCGCAGGAAAAGAGACTGAAGAACTGTGCACAGGCTTTCCACAGCCTGCAAGTGACATAACACTTTTCCTTATATCTGACTGGCCAGAACCAGTTATGTCTTGCCAGAAGGGAGGAGAACTGGATATTGGGAAACACTACTAATGCCTACCCATGGAGGAATGAGTCTTAAACATAATTTGGAATAATTTTCTTGTTTTATTGATGAGGAAACTGAGATCCAGAGAGGTATAAGCGAACTGAATGCAGTCATAGAGCAAGTGAGTGGCAGAACTAAGTGTTTTTTAACCCAGGCCCCTTGACTTCCCAGATTAGTATGTCTTCAATCTTTCCATCAAGGTAAGAGGTGACACTAAAACAAAAGCAAAAGAAGGTTGCTGTTTCCAACTACATTTTATTTTAAAAGCATAGTACAATTACTTGTAACTGGGCTATCTTTTCCTCCAACAAATTAGTCTACTCAAGTACAAATGCTTACCTTTATGATTATGCTGTTATAAAAATTCCACTTCTCTCTCTAGGAGTCCCATTCAATCATAGACTAGACTGTGGCAGAAGAATCAAAAAGTGTGTGGTAAACAGGGATCAGATTTCGGTTGTACCTCATAGCTAATTTTGCTCAGTAAGTTTATTGACAGTACTTTTGCTATCAGGAAAGACCAAATGATTTGGCAATTAAAAAGTAACAAAATACCCAAGATTATTCCAAAAAGCAAAGCTTGAGAAATGACCCAATTTAATACAAGAATTATATATGCAATAAAGCAAAGTAAAAAATGAATTCCCATGAGATTTTGCGCTAAATGTCAGTAAGGAGCAGTGTATTTATCAGACATGTTCTATGAGCAGTGTCTTTTAGTTTGCTAAGGAAACATGTGATAGGAGGCTATAAAGTCGATTAGCTTGGCCTGATCCTGCTGGGAATGTGTGGTAGTCAAATAATTTAAAGGGATATACAACTTATCCAGATCTATAAAGTACCATCCCTTGAAAAACTCAGATAATATTTTAGCCATAGGTATTAACTATATTGTCCTGTCTTACCTCTGTACTGCGCAGAGCCAGAACGCATGAGTTACCTAGGCACACAGGCTGAATTTAATAGCCTCATTGTAGAGAAGTGATAAGCAAAAGGCTTATTTGATTTGCTCTGCCAGTCCCATTCAGGAGGTAATTTGGACCAAGCTGGAGTGGCATTCATTCTGTCTTCCTAGAGTTCTCTTTCTGGTTTCATTTGCCTTTGAACTAGCAAGATAACAAGACAAAATCCAGAGGAGGATGTAGCCTCTGCTGATTTGACTTGACTCCACATTACCAACTGAAGAAAGGCCAGTCTGACATGGTGTCCAAGAATATTAGCACGTGGCCTAGAAACAAACAGATTTCATGGTCTATCCATAGGCTGCACTTCATGAGAAACTAACGATGGTGCTGGACCTTTCCCCTTCCATTTCCTTTTTTGATTTTTTGTGATTTCAGCAGACCTCTCCTGATTTTCCTTCCATATCACCAACATCCTCTTCCTCTCTTGCCATTTAAATGAAAGAATGCCCCAGGGCTCAATCCTTTGCTCTCACATCTTAAGCAATCTATCTATTCTCATGGGATTTAAAAACATCTATATGTTAATGACAGCTAAATATATAGCTCCAATATCAACCTGTCCGAGTTCCAGACTCACATTTCCAACTGCTACCTGATGTCTTTACTCGAAGTATAATGGGCATCTCAAACTATCCAAAACAGAACTCCTTTTTTTTTCTTTCCTCTGAATCTCACTCCTCTCTATCAACCCAGTGGCTCAGGCCAAAAACCTGCTGTTATTCTCGATTCTTACTTCTGGGCCTTTGTATATATTTCACTCTCTGTGTAGCATGTCTTCTTTCATATCTTTGCTTGCTCTCTCCATTCATCAATGTCTTTGCTTAAATGTCACCTCCTCCAAGAGGCCATCCTTAGCCACTCCATCCAAAATAGCCATCACTCCACAGTCACTTTATTCCTTTATGGTTTTTATTTTCTTTATATCACTCAATACACACACACACTATATATATATATATATATATATATATATATATATATATATATATATTTCCTATTGCCCCAATGATATGGGCTCCATAATGGTAGGGTCATTATTTTGTTTATTGCTGTATCTCCATGCAAAACATGGTAACTGGCACAAGGTAGGTGCTCAGTATTTGTTGAAAAAAAAATCAATGGTCTTATGGCTTAAGGCTCAGAAAATTCTTCCATGGACAACTTTTTAAAAAATCTTTAGACAGCTCATCAATTTATTTCAAACATTCTGAAAAGTATTAACCATGAATCTATTCTTCTTTTACAAAAAAAGGATACTTACACATATGATTTGTATAAATGGCTTTTTTCACTTAATATATTGGGACCATTTTTCCGTATGATACTTTTACGTTATCTTTAATGACTTCAGATTACTTCACCTCCTGCGTGTGCTCTGATTTACATTAATACAACCAATCCCCTGTTGAAGAGTACTTAGGTCCAAAAGTCCTTCAAGACTAAATCAACTGTCTCTTGTTCCTTCAGCCAATACCCAGAAGGTACTTCCCACCCCAGTCCATAATAGGTTAGCAAGGCACTGCTATCCCCATGATGATCTCTCCCTCTATTCCCAGCCCTCCTCCTTACCCCCATTGCTTCTAGAGCTTTTGCTTCACAATAGACACTGCTATATTTTGCATTCTTTTTAGATTATACCTTCTATCTCCTAGTTTTAACTGAAACCTGGCTCTTTCTTCAGGTCAATGCTTCCCTTACAACCTTCTGAGTGGAAATTGTTTATATTCAACATGTGCTATACATTTCAGGGATAAGAGGTAGGATTGGAATCATTATTTCTTTTTGGCCATTATTCCCCAGTCTCTCATTAAACTTCTATTCTCTTGAGGATCCTGTCATCTGCTCTGTCATCCTCAACTTCTCTTCATCTATGAACTCACTTGCTCTCAGTCACTGCAGATGTTAACATCCGATTCACAACATTCCCTCCAATTCAACCCTGAACATCATCCCTGCTAATGTCAGCATCCCAAGAATGACACTCAGTCAGTATTCTCACCTCTTAGATTTTTGAATTTCTCTCAATTCAAAAGACTTTATTTGCAAGTCTTTCCCATAGTCCTAGCCTAGAACTTATCATAAATTAAAACTGCATCTCTTCTAAATTCAGCAATTCAAATATCCCAAGTACTTTCTGATGCCTACAGATTACGCTTCAAGCTTGGTTTTTCAGCCATTCCTATTATCTGTGCCTGCTGGTCCCACCAGACCAGTGTAGGGGGTTGGCGGGGGACGGGGGAGCACTGGTGGTGGTGGTGGTAAAGTTTTATCTGAGGAATATGAACTCCTTTAAATTTTAAAAAGGCGAGTTCTCTTGCACCACAGGTGACTGCTCCCTCTGACCCATTCAGGAGCTCGAGGTGACTGGAGAGTCTGCAGAGGTGTCAGGGCTGTCGCCTAGGATGTGAAGCAGCCTTGCAGGGCATTCCTCACCAGAAGAACATTTTTAGGGACCCCTACCCTTTGGCTTTTCTAGATAAGTACAATATGAGGGTCTCGACCCTTATACCTATGAGCAGTCTGCTGCCACCTGGCAGTTAGAGAAAACCCAAGATACATAAGAGAGCGATTTACAATCATTGGGTGACACCTAGAGGAGTGATGCTCATAAGCAGGACACTTTGACCCAAAACATATATACGGTCTTGGTCACTTTTGACAAGTTCCTAAATTATGAGAAATCAAGCTTCACAAAATCTGAACATTCTTTTTAGAAATGCTAGCTGGGTTTATGTATAACACTTATGGGATGTCATGCTGTAACTATCTAGGAAAGTTATTAATGACCTAACCTGGGGTGGTCATAAGCTGCAATAACTAAAACAGGATCTTTTGAAATGGTGAATTTATTTGCATGGACAATTGGAAAAAAGGCCGGTTTTAGAACCAGACAAATTGACGGGAGACTACTTCCAATGTCATTTAGAAGCTTCTCAAATAAGTTTTGAGAAAATTGACTCAATTCAAGAGGCAAACAAAAGGATACCTGAAGCTATTTCTGAACTAAAAAAGACTTCAGAGGCATTCTCCCTTTCACCTCCAACTACTCTTTCTCTTTCTACCTTTTTGCCATCATATTCTCTCTTATCTGAACTCCCTTGTTCTGATTTGCTTTTCCATTTATCACCACTGCCTGAGGAAACTCTCCAGGTCTTTTCTAAAAATGTAGCTTGGAAGAGAATTCAGCATTATACTCAAAGGCCAGATGAATCTGTACTCATTATTTTCAATGGTTTGAAAAAACCTTTAAGCAATATTCCAGATGACTGGTGCTAGCCTTCAAGATCACCAAAATAATTCCTTTATAAATTCTATTTTCTAAATGGCTTAAATGAGGACTTGGTTATCTTAGTTAAAAGATACCAGCTTTATTGGGTGAATATATACATATCCACGAGTTTTTAAGCTTGGGAGATCAATTTTTTTTTATTATTATACTGTAATTTCTGAGGTATACGTGCAGAATGTGCAGGTTTATTACATAGGTATACACATGCCATGGTGGTTTGCTGCACCCACTGACCTGTCATCTATACTAGGTATTTCTCCTAATGCTATCCCTCTCCTAGTCCCTCACTCCCTGACAGGCCCCAGTTTGTGATGTTCCCCTCCCTATCTCCATGTGTTCTCATTACTGAACTCCCAATTATGAGTGAGAACATGCGTTGTTTGGTTTTCTGTTCTTGTGTCAGTTTGCTGAGAATGATGGTTTTGAGCTTCATCCATGTCCCTGCAAAGGACATGAACTCATCCTTTTTTATGGCTGCATGGTATTTCATGGTATATATGTGCCACATTTTCTTTATGTAGTCTACCACTGATGGCCATTTGGGCTGGTTCCAAGTCTTTGTTATCGTGAACAGTGCCACAATAAACATATGTGTGCACATGTCTTTACGGCAGAATGATTTATAATTCTTTGGGTATATACCCAGTAATGGGCTTGCTGGGTTACATGGTATTTCTAGTTCTAGATCCTTTATGATTTGCCACACTGTCTTCCACAATGGTTGAACTAATTTACACTCCCACCAACAGTGTACAAGTATTCCTATTTCTCCACATCCTCTCCAGCATCTGTTGTTTCCTGACTTTTTAATGATTGCCATTCTCACTGGTGTGAGATGGTATCTCAATATGGTTTTGATTTGCTTTTCTCTAATGACCAGTGATGATGAGCTTTTTTCATATGCTTATTGGTTGCATACATATCTTCTTTTGAGAAGTGTCCGTTCATATCCTCTGCCCACTTTTTGATGGGGTTGTTTTTTTCTTGTAAACTTGTTTAAGTTCTTTGTAGATTCTGGATGTTAGCCCTTTGTCAGATGGATAGTTTGCAAAAATTTTTTCCCATACTGTAGGTTGCCTGTTCACTCTGATGATAGTTTCTTTTGCTGTGCAAAAGCCCTTTAGTTTAATTAGATCCCATTTGTCTATTTTGGCTTTTGTTGCCATTGCTTTTGGTGTTTTAGTTGTGAAGTCTTTGCCCATGCCTATATCCTGAATGATATTGCCTAGGTTTTCTTGTAGGGTTTGTGTGGTTTTAGGTTTTACATTTAAGTCTTTAATCCATCTTGAGTTAATGTTTGTATAAGGTGTAAGGAAGGGGTCCAGTTTCAGATTCAGCTTTCTGCCTATGGCTAGCCAGTTTTCCCAACAGCCTTTATTGACTAGGGACTTCTTTCCCCATTGCTTGTTTTTGTCCAGTTTTTCAAAGACCAAATAGTTGTACATGTGTGGCGTTATTTCTGAGGCCTCTGTTCTGTTCCATTGGTCTATATATCTGTTTTGGTACCAGTGCCACGCTGTTTTTGTTGCTGTAGCCTGTTAGTATAGCTTGGAGTCAGGTAGCATGATGCCTCCAGCTTTGTTCTTTTTGCTTAGGATTGTCTTGGCTATGCAGGCTCTTTTTTGGTTCCATATAAAATTTAAAGTAATTCTTTTTCAATTCTGTGAAGAAAGTCAGTGGTTGCTTGATGGGGATTGCCTTGAATCTATAAATTACTTTGGGCAGTATGGCCATTTTCATGAGACTGATTCTTCCTATCCATGAGCATGGAATGTTTTTCCATTTGTTTGTGTCCTCTCTTATTTCCTTGAGCAATGGTTTATAGTTGCTTGGGAGATCAACTTTCTAAAACTATTCAGAAAGAAGAAAACACTAAGGCCTCAGAGATTATGAATTTGCAACTATAACAACTGACTAGTCAAATCAGGCCTGTAAGAAAAGAGAGGTGCCTCTTTCTAATGATCAAAGAGGTGTTTGCTTTGATTACAAAATGCGGGGCCGTTTCAAAAAAGATTGAAGAAAACTTAAATGACAGCAGGAACAAAAAGACAGGACCCCCACAAGAGGAATAGCGTTGCTCTCTGAGAATCCAAAGGGGCCTTTTGCATTTCTAACTAATACTTTAGAAGAAACAGAAATTTTTATA
Source organism: Cacajao melanocephalus (assembly GCA_963573385.1). NCBI lineage: Eukaryota > Metazoa > Chordata > Mammalia > Primates > Pitheciidae > Cacajao > Cacajao melanocephalus. Next base: position 8,832 of record CAUYLG010028048.1, read on the forward strand.
AATGGAGAACAGATATGTTCCTCATAGACACTACCACAGGGCTACTCTTTCTGTCCTCAACCCAGCCATATTAAATTGTCCTCTTCCTCAGAGTAATGACATTATACAAATGGTAGGGGTATCTACTCAATGTATAACTACATACAAATCCAAAACCTTAGAATTCCAGATAGGCTCACTCAGTGATCTTCTTTCCTTTCTGCTTGTTCCCTTGTCTCCCAGATGTCCCTTAGTTAGAGATTTGTTTTAATGAACACATTTCCTTTTCTCAAAAGGGGGAATATATTTAAATTAGGAACAGAAGGAGCAAACAGAACAACTACAGAATGAGAATGAAACTACTGAGAAATACAGATCCAACAAATACTCTCCTAAACAAAAATTCTTCTAAACAAGGTCTAAGGAATGACACGGATGGTTTACCACAAGCTTTGCCAGACCATTTATAGTCTCAATATTTCACTGAAATTGGTAAAATATATACAGCCACCCCCATTAAAGTGGAAGTAAACCTGATTAAACCTTTACCCAATATTAGACAATACCCTTTTAATGCTCTGCTGGACCTCATGTTCCCCTAGAGATGTAAATCTTAAAATGGCTTTGAAATTTTAACATTTAGGGAATGAGTTAAGCAGCATTCCAGCTGAAATCAGATCAAAAACCAAATTAAAATTCCTTGGGCCATCACAAAATTCCTTCCCTCAATAGATACCTTTGGTTCAAGAGAGAAACATTTCTAAGAATTAACTTGCATTATTTGTTTTAAATTACTTGCATGACCTTTTAGAGTGCCTATTTGTGTCCTTTCTACTGAAGGAAACCAAACTGTTCCTCTCTAAAATATGGGGGATTATTGAGCTCAAAAAAGTTGAAAATGCATGGGAACATTCTGCGCCCCCTCCCCACCCCGATTTTGTTTGTCTGATGGCAGGATGGAAATTTAGAAAGAAATGGGTTTTGTTGCCTGTTTTTCACCACTTAAAGAGAGACCCCTTTATAAGGTTTATTGGCTTAGAGGCAGCCCCAGAGAATCTAGGAGCAGACTTTACTCTTCCCATAAACTTACCTTCCACATTTTCCCACCTTTGGCACTCTCCCCATGGGCAGCTTTTGTTTTCTTGTTTTCCTGTCTCTTTCAGTCCTCCTTCTGGTCTCAATGTGTAGCAGTCAGCTGAGGAGCTAAGGCCCTAGATAACATGGCTGGACAGAAATGTGGGTTGTACCCCATTTGTGGCTAGTGAGACTTTCCTTTCTCTGAGCTGTCTTTGGGAGTGGATCTATTGAGGACTGCACTGTACCTCTTTGGAAATACCTTGTGTGCCCTTGGTTAAGACATAACCTTGATTAAGGCTAATTGGTTTTGTTGAGTCTCTTGAGAAGGTACCTTTGGTTTAAAAAAAAAAAAAACAAGGGTCAAAAGCCATAAATATTCGTTGGTTGTCCTGGCTGAAATCTGATAAAGGGATTTGAAAAGAATTTTTTAAAGAACTCTATGGTCAGAAGTCAGCTTGATTAAAAACTGATATTCAGGGTATGGTTTTTTTTTTAAAGGCCTTTCTGCATTTTCTCTTTTGGATCCTGTTTCTAAGAGGTTTTTTTTTTCTTTTTTTTTTTAATTGATTGAAACCCCTTTTGAATTATGTGTTTGGTCTCTCTGTTTGCTTCCTTTCGTACTGATATGATTTTAGTGAAGAAAAAGATATATAAAACTTGATTGGCCTTTTGGAAATCGTAAACTCTTTCTCTGTGCTTTGAAATGTATATGCTCTAAAACTCAGTAAGGGCTTTGGCCATGTGAGACTTCAACCAGTTCCATTACAAATGCAGTTTGAATCCAACTATCCTTTTAAATTAGTGAGTTTTAACAGTCTTATGACTAAAAATTTAAAATCAAAGCTATAAGGTCTTTGTATTTTTATGTATACCTATATACATGTTTGTTTGTATATTGTCTACTATACCAAATTGACTTGTAAGTAAATGAGCATTCATAAATAAGCCCAAATACTTTTCAAGTTCATGTGACTTACTAATCTTTGGTAAATAAAACCAATTTTAAAATTGTTAGTAGAATAAAATAGTAATGTTTTCAGAATTCTCAGTATTAACTATAATTCAGACATTTTGCCTGAGTCTACTGGTTTGACAGGTTTAGTTTGTCTCTGCTAGATGTTTTAAGGTCATAAAACTGTTGCTTCTCTTATATTTTATATATATACTTCCTTGTCTGTGAGCTTATGTCTTAAAGCTCTCTTAGAATCTGGGCTCTAGGCAGGTAGTCATGGGAAGGCCTGGCCCATATATATGACCACAGCACCTAGGCCAATAGCTGCAGGGCAAAGCCAAACCAGTATGCCCTCCCTGGCCTAGCTGTGCCTCCTGGCCATGCTGGGAAGGGTCAGATATACCAGATGTTATCCCTACAGATCTATTTTTTGTCTTGGGCTCTGTACCTGGTACTTAACATTAAAATTAGATCCTTCCTAGGCTTTTCACTGAAAATTAGGGTTACTAGGAGTTAACCTTGTAATATATGTAATTAAAACTATGAAAAAAAATAGAAACATTTTATATACAGAATATATAAGAAAAGTCAGATCTGTTTTTGCTAAGAAAGGTTATAGCAAAGACATGAGGATTTTTTTTTTTTTTGGTAATTTATAAGTTATTTAAAGGTCACTTTATGTCGAAGTGACAAAAAAAGAATGATAGATAAAACTAAATGGGTATAAAAAGTTGGAGAAAGAGAATGGGAAAATATAAAACATTATAAAAGGTTTATGAAAATCTTATCCTGTGTGGTCAGAGCTGACTGAGACTGGGTGGATCTCTTTATAAGATTTTGCTAAAATTAGTTTCAACATTAACAATACATTGATATAAAGGTTGAATTTAGTTTTCTCTTTTGAACAAGATTTTCATATAGTATTAACAAGATATAACAAAAGGCTTTTTATTAAACTTTTTTTTTTAAGTTTACCTTTTTAGTAAACGTTTTTTAAAAAAAGGGAAAGGGGGAGAGACAGATTCTGTTTGTCTCATGCTGTATTTATTAGGTCTCTTGACTGTTTGGAAAACCGAGTCTCTTCTCTAAGGTAAAGGTTTTTGCTTTTTGAGTCTTTGAATTATCATTTTGGTTAAATGAATGATCATTAATTTATAATGACCTGGGAGCTTACTTTTGATATAAAATGTTTTAAACCTTTGATATTTGACATACTTCTCCAAATCAAATTTACATTAAAATCGTGCAGGACACATTGTCAAATAATAATGGTGTTTAACTTTGAGTCATATTTATATAAATATATTATTAATATACATTCTAAAGTTGTATGATATTCCTAAATTCTGATATGTCTTGACATATGTCATCACATTTGTGATTATTATGTTAAATTGTTGTCTGCCACAGAAATAATCAAATTTCCTTGTTAATTGTGTCTTTAACCATGGCTACTCTAAGTCTTTCATCATCCAGTGACAATTATTGTTTTACTATGATTCTTCCCAAAAAGTGGTTTACAGTTAGTTACAGTCCAAAATTTGCTTTTTCTTCAAGGAAATTCAGGGAAAAGACACTGACAAGTACTCTTGAATATAGATTTGTGATAACTTTGGAATCACATCATTGGACCAGGTAAAACCCTTCAGAACTCTAAATAAAACAAACAATAACGACAACAAACTGATGGGTCTATGAAGACTACTAACCCAATATAAGCAGAAGAATTAATTACATAGAATTGAACTGATAGAAGACTGAAATAATTTTGTTATGACCTTTCATTTGAAACACTACTGATTCTTTCTGTATTTGTTTTTTTGGAATCAAGAATGTTTTCTTTTGAGCCATTCATAGCCTAAAGCAACTTGGTAAAGTATACTTTTGTGAAAAAAAATGGAAACATTTAGCTTTCTCTATGCTTGATTTCTCTAGAATTTGAAAATTATTCATGAGTATTCTTATTTGATGGCAATATGGCTATTTGCATAAGTCCAACAAGCATTTGTTCTCTTTTGTAACTGGATACAATTGAAAATTCTGGTTATTTCACCAAGGCTTTGACAAATGTCATATTTTCCAATGTGACCAGACTTTTTTGAGAGATTGGGGTTGCTTTCAGAAAGCCAAAAGGCTTGGTAAAAGACTGGTCCAGTGCCTTGTCAATACAGTTCCTTTACAGGGTTCCTGACCTTGAGATAAGTAAAGAATGCCACTTTCTGAGAGGCCAGGAATCTCAACATATTTTGGGGACCTCAAGAAGAGTTCACCTATTTTGTATATGTATTATAGGCACAGTCTGATGGTGTATCCTTGGCTTTGCTTCTTCGCCTTGAGAGGTTTTTAAAAGTCTAATCTAAAATTCCTTATATAAAAGTTCCAGTAAAGCCAACTTAAAAGAATACTACATGGCCAACCACTATGCTTTCTGCCCGTTATGCAAACAATCATACCAGGTACAATAAAACTAAAACTTATTTTGTAAATAAGTTGGTCTTACTATGACTTCTCTTTGGTAAAAAAGGGGAACTAGAGAAAAATTATATTTCAGAAGAAAATTATAACATATCTATTATTAGATTCCAGTCCTGACCACTGTTTTTGAGTTTCTATTATTTTCCTACAATTTAGACTGAATCCTGAATTATTTCCTGGCTACATTTATTTCCTGGTTCCTTCTCTAAAGAAGAATCTGATTTAAATTTTCCTCATGATATTTTTTAGTTGGCTCCTTAATAGAATAGATTCTTTTTCCATTTTAGCATACAGATTCTCATTTCGACTGCAACCTTGTGTGTAATATATTTCTACTATTCAAATTATTGTTATGTATCTCTCATTGTTTTACTTTTGAGAAAACTCATGGAAGATGATTCAACAAGCAAGAGCAGCTATATAGATCAAAGAATTCACTAAGATCTTTTTTGCCACTCTGTGATATCATCCCAGTTTAGATTTTGGGTGCTCCTAAAAATTCCTCACTGAGACATCTCCTCCTTCCCCCTTGACTTGGGACAAGATTAATCAGAAATGAGCCCTCCTGGCTACAAGGGACATGTTGGTACTAAGATTTTGACCACTGATGCTTTCAAAAAGACTTTTGATCAAAAGGGCGAAATGTGAGTTGGAGGGAGAAAGAGGGAAAGACGACAATAAATTTTTATCTGAGAAATGAGAGCTCCTTTAAATTACCGGGCCCAGAGAAGCACTAGAATGAAAGAGAAGTCATGTGTCACTGCCTCTTAGGCTAAATAATCATCTCTTAAAGGCACTTGCTATGTGGACTCTAAATTAATGGACACCAAGAAGCCATAAGTGCTATATGCTGGATACTAAAACAAATACCCTACACTTCAACAATGTATAGTCAATCACTATTCGACCATATCAGTGAGAATGTAAACCAATGAGAATTCCTGTCAAGCAACTTTGTATCAGCCCACTCCTTGTTCCTTTTGCCTTTAAAAATCTTCTTTTAACAAAGAATGGTGGCGCACTCACCAAGGCAACTTGGAGGTGTGTCCTGGGCAGCTGTTCTCATTTGGCTCAAGTAAACTCTTTAAATTGCATGATGTGCCTCAGCCTCTTCCTTTTAGGTTGACAGCATTAATTCAAACAGAGATTGTTCTAAAAACTGGGAATAACGTGGTGAACAGGATAGCCAAAATCTCTCCTACTGGGACATACTTTCTTCCCAACCCTTCATCCAACTCATCCCTTATTCAACTTGAATTTCATGGTTCAGCATTCCAGTCATTCTTTTAACAATGCTCTTAAAAATATGTTCTCCATGAAAAGATACTTCTCAAAAGAAGACATACATGTGGCCAACAATCATATGAAAAAAAGCTCAACATCACTGATCATTAAAGAAATGTAAAATCAAAACCATAATGAGATGCCATCTCATACCAGTCAGAATGGCAATCATTAAAAAGTCAAAAAATAATAGATCCTGGTGAGGTTGTGGAGAAAAAGGAACGTTTTTACACTGTTGGTGGAAGTGTAAATTAGTTCAGCCATTGTGGAAGACAGTGTGATGATTCCTCAGTGACTTAGAGACAGAAATATAGTTTCACCCAACAATGCCATTATTGGGTATATACCCCAAAAATATAAATCATTCTATTATAAAGACACATGCATACGTATGTTCATTGCTGCACTATTCACAATAGCAAAGACATGGAATCAACCTAAATGCTCCTCAATGATAGACTGGAAAAAGAAAATGTGGTACACATACACCATGGAATACTACGCAACCACAAAAGAGAATGAGATTGTGTCCTTCGCAGGAACATGGATGAAGCTGGAGGCCATTATCCTTAGCAAACTAATGCAGGAACAGAAAAACAAATACTTCATGTTCTCATTTGTAAGTGGAAGCTAAATGATAACACATGGACACACAGAGGTGAAAAACACACACTAGGGCCTACCAGAGGGCAGAGGGTGGGAGGAGGGAGAGGATTAGGAAGAGTAACTGATAGATACCAGGCTTCATACCAGGGTGATGATATAATCTGTATAATCAACCCCCATCACGCATGTTTACCTATGTAACAAACCTGTACATCCTGCACATGTACCCCTAAACTTAAAAGTTAAAAAACAAAAAAACAAAAAAAAAGTCCTTTGTCTTCTTCTCTACCACCAAACACAACACTGGATAAATCAAAATATCTTTCTTTTCTCTGAATTATAGTTGGTGCAGATGAAACAAAAACAAAAACAAAACAAGCAAACAAAATCAGGTCCAATATAGACACAAAGTCACCAATCTTATGTGTGTATTAAACAGTTTCAGACAAAGTGACTGCATTTCTTGAATCAGCTGTTTTGCTCTTATTTCCCCATTTCACTATTTACCCTAAACAGATGCCTTGCTTCCCACTTCAGAGAAAACAGAAGTCATCAAACAGAAATTGCCTTTACACTATCAAATTTACAAGTCTTCATTTCAGCACTCATCATTTCTTCCTTTTACATTGAAGGACATGAACCTTCTCTTAGATAAGGGCAATCACTTTACTTGTGCTTCTTATGAACCTTTTAGTAATGCATATCTGCTCTAGAACTTTCAATATTTTCTTGCTTACTGGGTAACCAAGAGCACTTAAGAAGTACTCTCCTTTCCATAACCAAACCATATCTCAATTGATTCCAATCTGGCTTCTACCTTCTACCACTCCAATAAAACTGAAATTACCAAACTCACCAATGACCTTCCTCCTGCTAAATCCAATGGATTTCTTGCAGTCCTTATCTTACGTAATGACACTGCAGCATACAATGTGGCTGGATCACTTCTTTATTTTATAAACTTTAAACTGTTTTGTTTAAGTAAAACATACAGAAAAGCATATCTATTTAAAGTATGCAGCTTGGTGATTTTTAGTTTATTTAGAGTTGTGAGACTATCACCATAATCTAATTTTAGAATATCTTCATTGCCCCCAAAAAGACACCTTGTACTCATGAACAATCACTCCCTACTTTCAGGCCCCTCTCAGCCCTAGACAGATACTAAATTATTAACTGCCTCCACAGATTTGCCTAGACATTTCATATAAATAAAATCATATACTGTATGGCCTTTTGTGACCGGCTTTTTTCACTCAACATTTATCCATGTTGTAGAATGTATCATTACTTCATTCCTTTTTGTTGCCAAATACTATTCCACAGTATGAACATATCACATTTATTTATCCATTCATCACATGATGGACATTAAGTTGTGTCCATCTTGTTTCTATTATGAATTGTCCTGTAGTGAACATTCACGAAAAAGTTTCAGCATGGACATCTATTTTCATTTCTCTTAAGTAGACATCTTGCAGTGGGACTGCTGGGCTACATTGTAACTATGTTTAGCCTTTTAAGGAACTTCCAGAGTGTTTTCCAAAATGGCAGTACCATTTTACATTCTCATCAGTAGTTTATGAGGGACCTAAAGTATCAGTATGTGGAAATGTTCTTCTTGGACCATTAAGCTTCTTTAGAAAGGAATCCTTCAGTATTCTGCATGAGAGGAAGTGTGTTCTACTTCTGGAACAGGGAAGGAAGCTAATCTTTTGATTTGTAGACTTTGAATTAATCTCAGTTTCAGCCCTCTCACCTTCCAAAGTACACAATATTCCTGAGTCTTTTATTCTCTGTTTCTCTAGAAAATTACTATTCTGCCTGGGACTAATATTCCATATATGATATGTAATATGGCCATAGTGGCAACAGTATTGGATTTTTTGATTCTTGCTTTAAATTTCCACTTCATACCATTTTTGCTTCTACCCTAACTTTGCACTGTTCATGTTACTCCCAAGTAGAAGGAAAGAAATAACAAGGTTGGAGCAGAAATAAATGAAATTAAGACAAAAATTTTTAAAAATCAACAAAACAAAACGTAGGTTTCTTGAAAAGATAAACAAAATCAACAAACCTTTAGCTAGATTAACTAAGAAAAAAGTAGAAAGGTCCTAGATAAATAAAATCAGAGATGAAAAGAAAGAAGCATTTTGCATCCCAGCAGGGCTCTGGGAAAAAACAAAAAACAAACTAACAGGCAACTGATACCACAGAAATATAAAAGACCATTACAAACATTTATGAATAACTATAGGCCAACAAACTGGAAAACCTAGAAGAAACAGATAAATTCCTGGACACATACAACATGCCAAGATTAAACCACTTATAGAAAACCTGAACAGATCAACAGTAATTAATGAGATTGAAGCCAAACTTACATGGCTTTTTGTAAGTCTCCCACCAAAGAAAATCCAAGAATCTGATGGATTCACTGCTGAATTCTACCAAACATTTAAAGAAGAACTAATACCAATTCTACTCAAACTATTTTAAAACACTGAAGAGGAGAAAATGCAGTCATTCTGTGAGACCAGCATTACTCTGATACCAAAACCAGACAAAGATACAACAAAAAAAAGAAGACTACAGGCCAATATCCCTGATAAATACAGATGCAAAACATCTTAACAAATACTAGCAAACAGAAAACAGAATTCAATAATACATTAAAAAGATCATTCACCGTTATCAAGTGAAATTCATCCCAGGGGTGCAAGGATGGTTCAACATATTTGAATCAATAAATGTGATATATCACATCAACAGAATCAAGGATAAGAACCACATGATTATTTCAACAGATGCTGAAAAGGCATTCAATAAAATTCATTTCTTCATAGTAAAACCCTTCAACATATTAGGTGTCAAATATACCTCAAATTGATAAAGGCCATATATGACAAGCCCACAGCTAATATCACTAATATCATACTGAATGGGAAAAACTGAAAGCCTTTCTACTAAGATCTGGAACAAGACAAGAATGCTCACTTTCACCACTTTTATTCAACATAGTATTGGAAGTCTTAGCCAGAGCAATTAGGTAAGAGAAAGGAATAAAGTGCATCCAAATTGAAAAGGAAGAAGTCAGATTATCCTAATTTACCGATAACATGTTTTTATATTTAGAAAAACCTAGAGACTTCACCAAAAACTCTTAGAATTGACTAATTTAGTCAAGTTGCAGGATACAAACTCAACATTCAAAAATTGGTAGTGTTTCCATACTATAATAGTGATCAATCTGAAAAAGAAACTAAGAAAGAAATCCCATTTATAATAGCTAAAAAAATACTTAAGAATAAATTTAACCAAAAAAGAAATATCTCTATAGGGAAAACTATAAAATACTGGTGAAAGAAATTGAAGAGAACATTAATAAATGGGAAAGATATCCTATGCTCATGGATTGAAAGAATTAGTAGTGTTAAAATGTCTATACTACCAAATGTGATTTACAGATTCAATGCCATCCCTATCAAAACATCAATGATATTCCTCACAGAAATTTTAAAAATCCTAAAATTCATATGGAATCACAAAAGATCCCAAATAGCTAAAGCAATCCTGAGCAAAACAAACAAGGCTGGAGGGATCACACTACCTAACTTCAAATCATATTAAAAAGCTATAGTTACCAAAACAGCATGGTAGTAGCATAAAAACAGACACATAGACTAATGGACTAGAATAGCAAATCCAGAAATAAATCCACACACAGCCACTCATTTAGACAAAGGTATCAAGAACATATACTGGAGAAAGGACAGTCTCTTTAATAAATGGTGCTGGGAAAACTGAATGTTAATGGGATCTCCATTTTTCACCATATACTAACATCAAGTCAAAATGGATTCAATACTTAACTGTAAGACTTGAAACTTGAAACTACTAGAAGAAAACATTAAGGAGATGCTATAGGACACAGGTTTGGGTAAAATTTTTTTGGGCAAAACCTCAAAAGCATAGGACAATAAAAACAAAAATAGACAAAGGTAATTACATAAAGCTAAAGAGCATCTGCAAGATAAAGGAAACAACAAAGTGAAGGCTGGGAAGGGAAGAGGATGGAGGGGGATGAAGATAAGTTGATTAATGGATACAAAATTACAGTTAGATAGAGGAGTAAGTTCTAGTATTCAATAACACAGTAGGGAAATTATAGTTAACAATAATGTATATTTCAAACTAGTTAGAAGATAAGAATTGGGAATTCTTTCTCAACACAAAGAAGAGTTAGATGTTTGAGGTAACAGATATCCCAACGACCCTGATTTGATCCTTATACATTGTATATATGTACCAAAATACCATATGTACCACCTAAATATGTACAACTATGCTATATCAATAAAACATCAACAATAACAAATTATTACAGGAATAGAGCAGAGTGAAATGATTAAAGACGAACCAGTTGAAAGACCTAAAACATCATTTGTATGAGAGAATTTTCTGCATGGAAAAAATGCTACACAACCTATGTTAAAAGACAAAATACAGCTGGGAAAAACATTTTGACACATTACAAAAAGGGTTACTTTTCTTTATAAGTAACAAGCACCTATAAATAAAAAAGAAAAAGACTAACAACTCAGTGGAAGCGGAGGAAAGAATATTTTGCAGAAAATGTAAATGACTCAAATATAAAAGTTTACTCTTTGCAATTGTAACTACAAGATACTATTTTCACTTTTCAGACTGGCAAAGTACCAAACTTTTTAATTACATTGTAAAAGGTATCAGAAATTAGGCACTTTCAAATATTGTAGATAATACATGAGTTGTATGGCCTCTATTAAAACAATTTGGCAATATCTATCAAAATTTAAAATGTTCTATGACCTACAATTCCATTTCTAGAAATTTATCCTACAGATATCCTCACACATGTATAAACAATATATACAGGAATATTCATTGCAGCAGTGTTTGTAATCACAAAAGAGTGGAAATAACTCAAATATCTGTTCTAGTCGACTGGTTAATTGCATTGCGGTACATGCATATAATGGAACACTGTGCAGCAATTTAAAAGAATGAGGAATATGCATTCATATACACAGCTAAGACTGTATATGCATAATTATCCCTGAAAGGACATGTAGGAAACTAGTAGTAGTTATATCCAAGAAGGGTAGGAGGGTACTTGGTTGAGAGACTGGGATGTGAGGAAACCTACTTTTCACAAAATATACCCTATGAATTTGTTCTTTTTAAATAAGACAATAATTTTGAAAACAATTCAGTTTTCTGTTTCGCACAAGTGAGTATTTAACCCAGCTGGACATGAAATACCTTAATAGGTTCTTTCTGTAATCTGTGTAGCCTAGCATTTTGTCTAGAAGAACAATATGAAGAAATGATTTGAAAGGAAGCAGATTTTTGTGGAGATTCCTGGGTGAGGAATAAATAAATTAAAATGCCCAAGAGTGGTCCAAGGATTAAATGGGTTGTCAATATTCATTTGAAATTCTGAAATTATAAGAATTTTTTTTCTGAAAACTCAGTTTTTCCTCAACCTTTTTGGTAGCAACATTTTTACCTAACTCAAATTTACATGGTGACAAAATCTGACCTGAACTAATGAGACTATAGACTCTTTGTTTAATCCAGTTAATATGAATAATCATACATTATGCTGATGTTGTATCCCATATGGTTTATGTACCATGTTACCTTTTAAAAAATTGAATTCTGAACTATATTTCAGAATTAGACTAGAGATTAGAACTGACTGGCTCCAAGAGTTTTGGGTGAGGGACTGTACACCTGTACCCTTTTTTTCTCTTGGCTATCAGTCCAAGTGAAGTCTTCATACATATTATCATTAACAGAAATAACTTCCCAAAAGTTACTGTATCCTCTTCAATAATGCCCACCAATCAAGGTTCATGGCATGCTTACGCTTGGCTTTTTGTTGCTCTTTGGGAGGTTTGGTAAAAGACTACCACTGCGCAACAACAAACTTGATGTCAGAGATTTTGACATGAAAAGCAAAATTGGGTACATTTGATAATCTGTGCAACCATAAAAATAAAATTATTTAAGAAGAATTTCTTTTCTTCCTTTCATTTATTTCTTTTCTTCCTGTGTGCAGCCAGAGCTACAGAGATATTTTTAAAAATTACCTCTTGATCCCTACGCCTGTACTTCCAAGTACTGGGAAACTTAAGATATCTTAATCATTTTCTAGCATCTTAATCATTTTGTGAAATTATAATGTTAGATAATGGCCATTTAATATAAGATGTTCTATGGAATTGTAACTTCCTACTAATTATGAATTAAAGCCTAATTAGTATGGCTGAAAGGCAGTATGACAAGTGAAATTTATAGACCCTAACATTGATTGTACTGAGAGACAAGCACTGTTGGACAGCTTAGAGTCAGAGAATATTGCTTGCTAGGCTCCAGTAGGAAAAGCTGTAAGCTGATTGCCGGAGAACATAATGCAGGAACCAAAAGCAAGAGAAAGAAGTACCTGCCTTGTAAATTTTACCAGGTCAAAATGATGCTAGTTACTGTGTTCATTAGTGTGCACTTTAGAAAGTTCATGGTGCATGTGGTTACACATCCATTTCATTTTACGCTACACATTATTGAAAACACATTCCATAACATAAATAATTCATCAGTGCATTGTTTGAAGTTTAAGATTGCAAAATAAAATGGTAGTGTTCTATTTTCTGATTTTTTTATACTTTCAAAGAGAAAGACAATATGGATAGATGGACAAACCTATTACAGAGAACACCTCAGCAAACAAGAAACACCCTTGCCCTCTCCATACAACACACACACACACACACACATACACACACACACACACACAATTTCTTGTGTGTGCCACAAACTTATCTTTAGATGTAAGTAAAACCAGGTGTTCAGGGCTGTTTCAGTGGGGACAGAATGAGCCGGAGGTTAAGGTGTTTTGCTTGCCCTCGGTGCCATAGTTGAAGCTGGGAGACTAGAACTGATGGTGAGCAAGCTGAAACCAGAGTTCTTTGGAAGAGACCTGAGATTCGTTCAATTTAATATAGCAGATTATACCGCTCTGCCCTCTGGTCACAAAGAAGTTGACAGAGGTTGTCAAAGGACAAAATCATGAAAGAGACACTAGTGGCTACACAAAGAGCTTACCCCCTTTGTTGATAAGTATAGATGGCTCCCAGAAGAGCCATTACTTAAATAGTTGGTCAGGATTGTGAACTGAAGGACTGTTTCCCTCATTCTTGATACAGCTGCATGTTTGGGTTAATATATGATTCCATTTAGTAACTCAGATGAAAATTAGAGATGGGGGAACATCCGGCCTTTTGGGATAGATAAGGTCAATCACATACAGTGTGTTTCCTGGAAAAGGCAGTCACCCAACTCCCCTATTCAATGCAAAATGGAAGACCATGAGTGAAGCAGCTGATACACTATGAATGCAAGCCATGATGGATTGGCCTTATAGTAACCAGGATGTTCTCCCAAGGAATATGCCTCTGACTCAAATATGATAAAAGATGTGATTAGAGTGTACCTAATGTTACTTCCACGATACTTTATGACTGGGAGAGAATAAGAATTAGTGCAGGCACATGTAAAAGAAGATTCTGAAGTGCTACTTGCTTGCCACTTTGAGAACAGTAGTATTTCAGTGAATGAATATGTAAACACAATGTAACGTATGTAATGAAGTGTTCAAATTCACATGTATAAAAGAAGTTAAAAAAAAAAAGAAATAGTGCAAGAAACTCCATCTGATTTATTGTCCCTATTTCCTTTTGTAGGCTTTACTGATACCAAGAAAATTAGAATGCTTCAGCAGACAGGGAGGAAGGGAATGGGAGTCAACAGAGAAACCAAGTGTAGCCACATAGGTAGAAATATTTTGATTGTTGTTAAACAAGAAATGAACAAAGCAGGAATGGATGGGAAAGAAACTAGAGTTTGAATGAAGCATTATCAAGGTTGGGGACCAACTAGGGTTTCTCCCAAGTGCTCTAGCAGTAGAAAGACCCAGACAGACTCACTATCTATCCCAGCTTGAAAGAATTTAGAAATTTTCATGACAAGGAAAAACTCAATGAATACAGGTAGGAGTCATTTATTATTGAAACACAAGAGGTATCAATAGGAAGCACTGATGGGGAGGCCAGGGTCTCCTGGCTCATTATAGTTGGCACTGGGCCAGCATAGTAATTAAACCTGACATCCCCTGTTTGGGTCAAAATCAATCATAAATTGAAGGAAGGAGATAAAGAATGAATAAATGGGGTATGCTGAGGTAAAAATCCAACATTATTTTGATGTCTCATGAGAGGCTCAGAGAAAGAATAGTATCTTTCTCTCTTAGCTCAAATGCTGCATCCCTGGAAGGTGAAGAAATGTTGTTTGCCAAAGCTGCCTGTGCTTCTGGAAACTGACAAAGTAGAACGACAACCAGAAAATTCACGTAGTGTCCTCCAGGAAATGCCTTTGTCCTGCAGTATGCCTAACCAGAAGGATTCATTTAATTATTTCTTCCTCTACAAAGAAATTCATTCTAATTGCTTGATTTAACTTTAATACACATTTTTCTCACCTCAAAAATACAGGTAGGAGTCACTTTTAGAATATTGCACATATTTATAGCAGTGATTTTTAATACAGACTAAATTTCTGTATAGATCTAATTGGAAACCTATTCAAATTATAGCATTCCTACGTAAGTTATGAGAGAAACATGTACATTCTCATTCCAACAATTCAACCCTGGGGGACCAACTACGGTTTCTCCCAAGTGCTCTGGCAGTAAAAAGACCCAGGCAGATCTGGCTAAAAGGCCAGTCCAGGCAATTTCATTTAGCATACCAAATTCCCACCTACCTCTTTCTTATTTATTCACAGAATGGTGAATATAAGGAAGAGTTTTTGCTTTTTTAGTTTCCAGATATTTCACAATTTAGGAAAACTTTAAAGAAAGAGAAGTGCATAAAAAGTGAAAGAAAAAATAACTGGAAGGAAATATAGTAAATACTAAAATATTGAGTGGTATATACAGTGAATACAGCATATACGGTGGGGGATAGGATTATAGGTAACTTAAATTTAAAAAAAAAAAATCTATAGTACCACTACGATTGTCCCTAAGAAACATAAGTGCTTAAGTGATTGCTAACAAATCACTGGTATTAGTTTCCTTAAAAACTCATTAGCAAACAGATTCTTGAATAAACCCTCCCTAACCCCTATAAATAGCCCTCCAAAGAGAGATTATAGTTGGTTTTCTCAGGTGAATGCTGAGTGCCTATGTCATAGCTAATTAATCTTATTCAGCAGCTTAAACCTGACTTTGGGACCATGGGCTGAAGTTGGTGGCAATAAAGTAAACTTGAAATAGTTTGTTATAGGCCTTATAGTATTTCATAATTTTTATAAAGGCTACATGAATATATTACTTAGAAATTAATGTTAAATAGCTTATGGTATTAAGTTATAATTTGAATTCTATACTATCTTGATCTTAAACCTCTGATATGAAAAACTTCTGTATACAGGCATTTGATTTCAGTTTTTAAATAATTTATTTTAACCAAATATCCAATTTAAATAATAAAGTCTGACTTTTTTCCCCCACCATATTTGCTATTAACCTTTTCCAGACTTTTCCTTATACCGATAGCTTTCCCTACTACATTTGCTTCTCTCTTTAGCTGTGTGAAGGAGAGACTGCTTTTTATGCCTACATACTTGAGGATATCATACGTTACAATCCAGAAATGTATGATAATCTGTGCTAATGAAAAAGTCCCAGTAACCAGGGTTAACGGAGAGGTGTTTTCTTCTTTTTAGTCTTGGGACTATCCTCACCCATATGGAAAGCCATATTAGCTGAAAAGAATTCTTTTTTTTTTCTCCTTTAACAGCAGCTTTTGCCAACTGGTTTTTACTTAACTCTAGAGATCTCAAATGGATCAACTTTAACTTTCTTTCATTCCAAAATGAATGTGATACAGGGATTTACTCTTTGTGCAACAACAGGAGCAGAGAAAGCATAAAAAAGCATAAAAAACTGTGAAGTCTACAGAGCGTGAAATTAAAATTTTCACACTGATACAAAAGATACCGCTGAAGTAATGATATAATGTTATAATGCTGCTATGAAATCTTCCTGTTTGAATAAAAGTCAATACCATGTGACCTAACATTGATACAGCAGTAGAAACATTTTAGAAAAATATTTATATCCAAAGGAAAAAGACAAAAGAATTAGGGAAACCTGTGGGGAGGGATAAACTTACTAGGGGAGACAGTTCTGGAAAAGCTACGAAGCTCTAGCAGTGCTGAACCAGGAACAAAGGGAAACTGTAACCCTGGCTGAGGAGGCCCCTCTGGGAGCATCACAGCAACTCCCAGTGACTCCTAACCCTCCCACTGTCCACAGAGGTTCCACTGTTCTAGTGGGTTTGAGCCAGTTCCAGTCTTAGTTCTGCCACTAATTATCTTGTTCATGTGTATACCAGGGGTTTGTATTACTATGATACACCCATGAGATGATGCATCACCTCAGCTTTTACCAGAATCTGGTTCTTCCCCCACTAGTCCATTTCATCCAGAAGACAGGAGCTAGGGTATTATCAACTGGTCTAGAAGCAGCACATTTCTCAGTAATGAGCCAGACTGTGAAGACAACATCCATCCTCTTCATTCCATCAACAGTTTGGATGGAATGGAGGGATGCTGACTAAGGACTCCCCTCTGAGCTATCTGGCACAGCACTTACCCCTATCTGTGCCAAGGCAGCATCACTTCACTAATGGAGAACACTTAAAAGCATTCAAATGAAAGTCCATACTTTCATTTGAAGCTCAAGGCCAGTGGCTCTTGAGCTTCAAAACCAACTTGGAATCTTTCTTTCATGGATAATTTATTTTTCTCTCATTAGGATTTGTATACCAAGAAGCTCATTTATATTCTATAAACACCATTTGTGGTACAGAGTCCATTTAATATCTAGTAGGGCGTGTGTCTCAGGCAGATGCTTCCAGACTTCATTAGGTTACACCAAGCACTAAATACATGACTGTGGCGACTTCTGTGGGACAGATATCTTCCAGGGCCCTGTCCTACAGAAGATAGGGAAGAGACAGCTCTCAGTAAGAAACAAGTTGAACATCTCTTTCCTGGCAGGGATTGGCTTCCATCTTGGCTCTTAAATATGCTTCCTCAGGGTTGATCAGAGCCTGAGAGGGGGAAAAAACCCTGAGGTACAATTCCTAGTATCCTTTTATTTATGCAAAATAAAACATTTAAAAAAATCCTCCTGGCTAAGCAAGGCTTTTTATCTTATCTTCCTTATTATATATTACTATTTAACATGAACATTAATCCAGAATATCTTTCAACTGTCAAAATGTAGAAAGGATAAATTATTCATGTATGTTAAGAAACAACTGTATACAAGGCTTGTACAAGACATGCAACTATATACAAGTTTTGTCTGCTTTCTATCTTGCTGTGCAGGTACTGGGCTTGAAATTTTCTTTTTTCACTCTAATTATTGGCTAAGGGTTTCAAGTAGCCCATGCGGTGGGAAGAGCTTGATGCAGGGTCCCTATTCTAATACAAATCCCAACCCGTCTCAGAATCTCCCAGCTTTCCTATAGGAAGAAACAGTCTCTCAGGTACAACAGTAATCCCCTCGTCTGGTAAGAGGCTTATGTTCCAACAAAGTTGATCATTTATTAGTATTGGGGGGTGGGCGCCAAGCAATGCGATGATAAGCATGTTTTTTTTTTTTTTTTTTTTTGAGACAGAGCCTCACTTTGTCACCTGGGCTGGAGTATAGTGGCACAATCTTGGCTCACTGCAACCTCTGTCTCCCAGGCTCAAGTGATTTTCCTGCCTCAGCATCCTGAGTAGCTGAAACTACAGGCGCCCACCACCACACCCAGCTAATTTTTTTACTTTAGTAGAGATGGGATTTTGACATGTTGGCCAGGCTGGTCTCAAATTCCTGGCTTCAGGTGATCCGCCCATCTTGGCCTCCCAAAGTGCTAGGATTACAGATGTGAGCCACAGTGCCTGGCCGATGACAGGCTTTTTTTCTCAGTAATAGTCATACTTTTTTCAGTATGCACCCATGACAATAAGAAAATCAACGAAAGCCTTAATAAGTAAACAGAAAATGTGTTGGTCAATTGCTGTTGAGCTTTGAAATCAACTTGGAATCTTTCTTTCATGGGTAATAATTCTTTCTTTCATTAGGATTTGTACACCAAGAAGTTAATTTATATCCTCTAAAAAGGCATAGTAAAGATGATTTGGTGAGAACATAGATCCAGAAATCTTAAGCCTAATGAAAATAACAATGGTCATGCATTTCCCTTTATTTATTTATTTGTTTATTTATTTATTTATTTATTTTTGAGACAGGGTCTTACTCTGTCACCCAGGCTGGAGTGCAGTGGTGTGATCACAGCTCACTGCAGCTTCTACCTCCTGGGTGCAAGTGATCCTCCCGCCTCAGCCTCTTGAGTAGCTGGGGCTACAGGCACATGCCACCATGCCTGGTTAATTTTTTACATTTTTATTAGGAACAAGGTCTCACTATGTTGCCCAGGCTGGTCTCAAACTCCTGAGCTCAAAGGACCCTACCTCTTTGCTTCCCAAAGTGTTGAGATTACAGGCATGAGCCACTGCACTCAGCCTCCTTTTATGCTTACAAAGACATAAGAAAAAAGATAACGGGCCAGGCGTGGTGGCTCAGACAAAGGCAGGGTGGCTCACAGCTGTAATCTCAGCACTTTGGGAGGCCAAGGCAGTTGGATCACCTGAGGTCAGGAGTTCGAGGCCAGCCTGGCCGACCTAGTGAAACGCCACCTCTACTAAAAATACAAAAATTAGCTAGGCATGGTGGCGCATGCCTGTAATCCCAGCTACTCAAGAGGCTGAGGCAGGAGAATTCCTTGAACCTGGGAGGCAGAGGTTGCAGTGAGATTGTGCCACTGCACTCCAACCTGGGGGACAGAGCGAGATCTGCCTAAAAAAAAAGAAAGAAAAAAAAAAGATGACATCCTTGATGTCCAAATTGAGGTCATCAGTCATACTGAAAAATGTGACCGTATATTATAGTTGGCTACATGCTTTGCCTTGGGGAAAGAATGTTCAGAATTGTGCCTAATGTATCAAGAACACCACCAAACAAAGAACTTTCATATATAACTGTTTAATGATACTTTTTATGGTTAAACTGATAAGCAGTTACAGACAATATAAAAATGTTAAAATGAAATTCCCCACAAGGAATAAAGAAAAAGTAAGCTGAAGGAGAAAAACAGACTGTCTTTTTTTGGCGGGGAGGATAGTCCATTAAGATGAAAATGTTCAATATATTAAAAGTGGTGTGTGTGTGTGTAGACACACACATATTTATCACTATATATGTATATATATTTAAATATATCAACAGTGTATACAAAAATGTCCAGCTGAGCTGAAGATACATTAGCCAATTACCATTAACTACTTTATTCTTTGTCTTCTCCATTGTAAGTATTCTTGCTGATAGTCTTTGATTTACACAGTGGCATTCTTGGTACTATTAGGCACAATTCTGAACATTCTTTCCCCAAGACTAAGCATGTGGCCTACATTAATACATGGTCATGTTTTTCAGTGTGACTGGCAACCAAGCATGTTATCTTTTTTTCTATCTCTTTCAGTTGGTGTCCTCCATGTAGTAAGATTTGATGTTTTCCAGACATGATTTTGTTTAAAATTTAAAAAGTAAACCTTCAGTATGTTCACAGAGCATAATCTCAGGACATGTAAACTGTACTGGGCCCCTTGTCAACTGGGAGGGTCAGTGTTTCTCATGGAATCGCTCTGTGCCATGCTGTGAATGACATAGTGTCTCTAAACTACTGACCAGCACAAAACCCAAACATTTTTAATGGGAAGTTTAAACCATGTTATTCTGAAATCGATTATATAATTATTTTTGGAAATATTTATTTCTTCATATTTTATTCTACAAATGTGTAAATTACTCTGAAATCAAGAGACAGATGTATCTGTTTTTCCTGTTGATTTTTATCTCTAAACAAGGGGTAAGGGTCAGACAGATAGGACAGAAGCCTGGAAAACTTAGGTTCCATGTGGTCAAGGGACTTTTTAAAAGTTTTGCTGCTAGTAAGCTGTAGAGGCAGGATAGATCCAGATCTTTGGCCTTTAATTCTAATGCCCTTTCCTCAAAGCTCTGCTGTCTGTCAACATGCAAGGATTTTAACTTGAGAAAACCCAAACAATAAAGCAGCTGCTAACCACAGCAGAGGTTTAGGAAAAGCTCTGTGATATGGCTGAACATAAGATAACTGAATGGCTAAGCAAAGCCTATCTGATATCCTCACTGACACTGACATTGTCGATGCAATCAACTCCCAATGCAAACATGGTGACACTGCTCACACTCAGGAATCCGCTGCTACCCTGTCTGGAAATACTTTGAAAGCCAAGATGTTTTCTAATCCTTACAAAATGGAAAAACCTTAAAATGGGAGAAAATGCAAGGAAGTTCTGGGATATAAAAGCAGCACAACTATATGTATAAGCTGGGCAGAAACAATGTTTTCTTTTGGAGATGTGGTGAAGACATAAAGCAAAATAGGTGTCTACAGGAATGTCATGAACTGGTAAGTTAAAAAGAAACATTCACTTTGTTTATGACCATTCACTATTTCATCCATCCAACAAATATTTATTGAATGCCTATTGTGAGCCAGGCTCTGCTCTAGTGCAGAGATGAAAGGAATAGAAAATAATAGAAAAAATATCTGTGCTCATAAAATTCACATCCTTTGAGGGGCAGGAGAGGAAGGGGGAGAGACAAACAATAAATAAAACACACTGGTAAATTACATGGCATATTTGAAGGTGATAAGTACTATGGAGAAAGATGAAGCACAGAAGAGAAAGTGGTAGAAAGCATCAGGAATGTTTCCTTAGGAAATTTTCTCTTAAACTTGCTGAGAATTCCCTCACAAATGATGAGTCTGTATAAGCTTTTTGTAGAGAAGACTGACCCCAACAATGCGTCTTAGTAATTAATCCCCAATTTCAACAATTTAAATTGATAAGTCAAGTTATTTAAGGGCTTCTTAGTTTTTTCACTGCAGATTGATATAGTCTGATAATCCCTCGGGAGGAGGATAATGATGACTAATAAAAATTGCTAATGGAAAGAAGAGGCCCCGGGCTTGGGTAGGGGACAGAATAAAGAAACGGAGAATGTTGGTGTGCTGGGCTTAGGTAGTAAGAAGATGTGCAACTCCAGAGCAGGAATTTCCAAATATGTGTCTTTAGACAAAGCGCATCAGAGTCTTTTTGAAAAATCAAAAACACACACTACTGGAGCCCATTATGGGTAATTCTGATTCAATTAATCTGGAATGAAGCCTAGAAATAGGTATTTTTTAAAGATTCCTAAGCGATTCCAATGTGCAGAGAGATTTTAGAACCACTGCTCTGAAGGGAATTAAATCCTTTCAGAATCTTATGAAATAGCTAATTATGAGGGCAAAATCAATTATCAGTAACTTTGGTTAGTCCTTGAGTGACTCTAGAAATAGATATCCTAGGAAAACAACAAAATCTTAACCCTATGATCTAGACAAGAATCTTACTTCCTGCCCTCCTCCATTTAGAAGAAAAACAAATGGAGGGGAAGTCCCAAAACACTGGAAAATTCGCCAACACAGCATAAAGAAAACCATTTGAATGCAGGGTCATTCATAAACATGTGGCTTGCTTCTAAGCCACATCTTGGCAGAAGCACTCACTTAGGGCATTTGGCAGAAGGGCCAGTACCATTCACATGTATTGTTCTAGATGCCCAAAGAAGTCTTATTTCCCAGAGCACAAAAGAAGAAAGCT
The DNA here is from genome assembly GCA_963573385.1 of Cacajao melanocephalus. Taxonomy (NCBI): domain Eukaryota; kingdom Metazoa; phylum Chordata; class Mammalia; order Primates; family Pitheciidae; genus Cacajao; species Cacajao melanocephalus. The sequence continues at coordinate 31,120 of CAUYLG010028048.1, forward strand.
AACACTGAGTGCCCAATATGGATAAGCATCAAGTTAAAGGCTTTGCATACACAGTCATATTTAATCCTCTGAGCAAATTTATAAAATAGCTATTAATATTCATAGTTTCACATAAGGAATTGGGCACATGGAGGTAAATTAACAGGCATGTTTGCAAAGTCAACATAAAAAATACAATCAAATTGCTCACCTCTGAGATGAACCTAACCCTATTCCTATCCCTTTGTTAGGGGATACACTCATAGTTTGGAATCACAAAAGCAAGGTCTAAATCCTAGCTTGTTCCTGACTGCCTGAATGACCCTGGGAAGTTCTATAATGACAATTGCTATTTATGGAGTACTTAGCCATGCACGAGGCCTGTGCTAGGTACTTTACATGATGTATCTTGCTTAATCATCATGACATGCCTATGAGGGAGATATTATTATTCCCATTTTATAGATTAAATTAAATGTTTTGTTCAAAACCACATAGCTAGCATTCAAACCTAGGCCTATAAACCACAGAGTTATAATTATTACACCTGGGCTCTTAATTGTTCTGTAATTGCTTCTTGGAGCTTTAATTTCTTGTGATTGTAAGGATTACATTAGGTAACATATAAAATAATTTTTATAAAAGCATTAAAGTGCCGAAGGAAGAGACACTAAAAAAATATTTCTTAAAGTTGAAGTTAAGGGAATTCGACAACCTTGGACCAAATGAACAAATCTAAAATGGCAGTTTGTGAGGCTAAAAGCTGTGAAATGACAGCAGGAACTGGCAATACTGAACAGATGTCACCAATCATAGCAGTTTTCAGAGTTCAGTACCCTGGAGAAGACACAACAAGGAAGCATAATCCTCATCTATTGCTGGGTTGACGAAGAAATAAGATATTTATGTTATACCGGCCAAGAGTAACTTTAGGGTTTTTGCAACTACTTGGAACTACTGAGTGTAACATTTTGAAATGGGTTTGTCTCCTGTAAGTGTGTTCCCTTTGTCTTCTTTTTAGTTTTAGAAACATTGTATCTAAAACAATGGAAGTAATATAGCATTGTTGTAGAACATTTGAAAAATAGTGTGAAAAATAAAACACCTCACAACCTCCTCACCCAGAACTTAGGCCTTTAGAAAGATTTCCTGAAGCCAAGGAGTAGAATTCTATCTAAGTGAGGAGCAAATACAAGCTGTTGTCTAATGCACATTTTCCCAAGTACAATATACTCTTTCTATAGTAAGAATGTCTTGACAAGATTCTTCAAGTTGAATTCACTTCTTAGAATTTGCTACATCGTTATTATTTCTACCTAGCCTATCTATCTTTATTTTCCTAACTTACACACTATAAACCAGTGTGTGCAAGAAGAATGGATTCTTTTATTAATGGCTTTTAACAGTGGGGATTACAGTATCTGTCCAAAATCACGACTTAACTAAAAGCAATATCTTTTCAACAAACGCTTAAGAATTTCTATACATTCTATTGTTCTTGGTGATACTGCAGCAGCCTGGAATTCCAAGTTATCAACCCAACTAAACGGAAATCCTTTTGAATGGCTTGGCTTTTTACCCTCCTGGTTAAACATGGGAGACAGGCATGTTTATAACTCCGTATTTTCTTTTACATGCTCAAAACCTTATTTTCTGAAGTTTTCAGATTAGTATCAGTTTATGTGCATCATTTCATTTGGTTTTAATTTTATTATTTACAAGATACTCAAAATGGAAAAGTTATGGTTAATGTTACTTTGTGTATAGTGTGTAAACTGCTACTGTGAGGGAAAGGAAAGCTAAAATGACAGTTCTCAGCCTTACAGCTCATACTTTAAGAAGTTATTTTGGAAAAATGAGAATAAATTCTATCTGATATAGTTTTTTCTAACTTTAGAATAGCTTTATATTTGCAGAGAAATTATGAAAATAGTACAGAGAAATACACCCACATCCAGTTCCCCCTATTATTAACATCTTATATTAGTATGGTGGAACATTTGTTACAATTAATGCAGAATGAGACATTATTATGAACTGAAGTCCATACTTAAGGTTTTCTTGGTTTATACTTGATGTTCTCTTTCTGTCCCAGGATCCCACATCGTGTGTCCCTAGGCTCCTCTTGGCCGTGACACTTTCTGACTCTCCTTGTCTTTGATGACCTTGAGAGTTTTTTTTTTTTAATGTCCATAGTTTACTTATTTATATCATTATTTAAATTATACTTTAAGTTCTCAGGTACATGTGCAGAATGTGCAGGTTTGTTACATAGGTATACACGTGCCATGGTGGTTTGCTACACCCATCCCCCCATCATCTACATTACGTATTTCTCCTAATGTTAGCCCTCCCCAATCCCCCCACCCTCTGCTATCCCTCCCCTAGGGCCCTACCCCACAACAGGCCCAGGTGTGTGCTGTTCCCCACCCTGTGTCCATGTGTTCTCATTATTCAACACTCACTTATGAGTGAAAACATGTGGTGTTAAGTTTTTTGTTCTTGTGTCAGTTTGCTGAGAATAATGGTTTCCAGCTTCATCCATGTCCCTGCAAAGGACATAAACTCATCCTTTTTTTATGGTTGCATAGTATGCCACAGTGTATATGTGCCACATTCTCTTTATCCAGTCCATCATTAATGGGCATTTGGGTTGGTTCCAAGTATCTACTACTGTAAACAGTGCCGCAATAAACGTGTGTGTGTATGTGTCTTTATAATAGAATGTTTTATAATCCTTTGGGTATATACCCAGTAATGCAATTGCTGGGTCAAATGGTATTTCTAGTTCTAGATCCTTGAGAATTCGCCACACTGTCTTCCACAATGGTTGAACTAATTTACACTCCCACCAATAATGTACAAGCGTTCCTATTTCTTCACATCCTCTCCAGCATCTGTTGTCTCCAGATTTTTTAATGATCACCATTCTAACTGGTGTGAGATAGTGTCTCAATGTGGTTTTGATTTGCATTTCTCTAATGCAGTGATGATGAGCTTTTTTTCACGTTTATTGGCTGCATACATGTCTTCTTTTGAAAAGTGTCTGTTCATATCCTTTGCCCACTTTTTGATGGAGTTGTTTTTTTCTTGTAAATCTGTTTAAGCTCTTTGTAGATTCTGGTTATTAGCCCTTTGTCAGATGGGTAGGTTGCAAAAATTTTTTCCCATTCTGTTGGTTGCCAGTTCACTCTAATGCTAGTTTCTTTTGGTGTGTAGAAGCTCTTAAGTTTAATTAGATCCAGTTTGTCTATTTTGGTTTTGTTGCCATTGTTTTTGGTGTTTTAGTCATGAAGTCCTTGCCTATGCCATGTCCTTAATGGTTTTGCATATGTTTTCTTCTAGGGTTTTTATGGTGTTAGGTCTTATGTTTAAATCTTTAATCCATCTGGAGTTAATTTTTGTATAAGGTGTGATAAAGGGATCCAGTTTCAGCTTTCTGCATATGGCTAGCCAGTTTTCCCAACACCATTTATTAAATAGCGAATCCTTTCCCCATTGCTTGTTTTTGTTAGGTTTGTCAAAGATTAGATTGTTGTAGATGTGTGGTGTTATTTCTGAGGCTTCTGTTCTGTTCCATTGGCCTTTATGTCTGTTTTGGTACCAGTACCATGCTGTTTTGATTATTGTAGCTTTGTAGTATAGCTTGAAGTCAGGTAGCATGATGCCTCCAGCTTTGTTTTTGTTTTCATTTTTGCTTAGGATTGTCTTGGCTATGCAGGCTCTCTTTTGGTTTCATATAAAGTTTAACATAGTTTTTTTCCAGTTCTATGAAGAAAATCAATGGTAGCTTGATGGGGATAGGACTGAATCTATAAATTCAGATACTTCTGAGCCTAGTTCCTAGATTTCAGTCTCAGTGGGCCAAAGATCTCACAAGCCACCTTCTAGTCAGTTGTGTCTAAATAGCTGCCTTGTGAGCATGGCTTTGCAAAGGTAATTGTTCTATAGAAAGCTCTGCAAGGCATAAACTTATAGAAAATTTTCAGAACACATTAAGTATATGATTAACAGCAAAGGAAGGTCCTTAAAAAAAAAACCCAACCAAACTATTAACATAATAAAGAGCATGGAAATAAATCTATATACTTACAACCAATTGATATTTGACAAAGGTGTAAAGAACACATAATGGAAAAAGAACAGTGTTTTCAATGCTGGGAAAACTGGATATCCACATGCAGACATACAGAAGAATGAAACTAGGCCCCTTATCTCTCATCAGATACGAAAAAATCAAATCAAAATGGATTAAAGGCTTAAATGTAAGTCCGGAAACTACGGAACTACTTGAAGAAAACATAAAGGAAAATCTCCATGGCATTGGTCAGGACAATGCTTTCCTAGATATAGCCACAAAAGCACAGGCAACAAAAGCAAAAATAGACAAATAGGATTACACCAAAGCTTCTGCACAGCAAAGGACACAATTAACAGAGTGAAGAGACAACCTGCAGAATGGGAGAAAATATTTGCAAATTACCCATCTGATAAGGAGTGACTATCCACAATATATAAGGAACTTAATAGCAAGAAAACAAAGTGACTAAAAAAAATAGGTAAAAGACCTGAATAGACATTTCTCAAAGGAAAACACAAAAATGGCTAACAGATACATGAAAAAATTCTCGAAATCAATAATTATCAGGAAAATACAAATCAAAACCACAACGAAATACTACTTCACTCCTGTTAGAATGGATGTTACCAAAAGGACAAGTGTTGACAAGGATGTGGAGAAAGGAAACTCTTGTATACTATTGGGTTGGAATGTAAAGTAGTACAGCCATTATGAAAAATAGTATGGATGTTCCTCAAAAGACTACAAAAAGAACTACAATATGATCCAACAATCCCACCGCTGGGTATATTCAAAGGAAACGAAACCAGTATGTCAAAGAGATATCTGCACTCCATGTTTACTGAAGCACTCATAACAGCCACGACATGGAATCAACCTAAGTGTCCATAAACGGATGAATGGATAATGAAAATGTGGTATACATACACAATGAATACTATTCAGCCATAAAAAAGAATGAAATCCTGTCATTTGTGGCAACACAGATGAACCTGAAGGATATTATGTCAAGTGAAATAAGCCAGGCACAGAAAACAAATACTGAACTGGTTGACTTGGCCTCAATTGCTTTCCAACAAGCAACCTTGGTTGTATGTGGGATCTAAAAAAGCTGATCTCATAGAAGTAGAGAGTGATAGTGATTACTAAAGGCTAGGAAGAGTGGGAGGTGGGACATAGGGAGAGATGGGTCACTGGGTACAAAGTTACAGTTAGATAGGAGGAGTAAGTTCTGATGTTCTATCGTGTAGTCCGGTGACTATGGTTAACAATATTGCATCGTATTAGGTTGGTACAAGAGTAATTGCGGTTTTTGCCATTACTTTTAATAGAAAAAACCTGCAATTACTTTTGCACCAACCTAATATATTTCAAAATAACTAGAAGATTTCGAATGTTCTCATCATAAAGAAATGATAAACATATGAGGCGATGAATGTGCTAGATTCTTTGATGTGATCATTACACAATATATACATGTACTGAAACATCACAATATACCTCAAAATATGTATAATTATGAGGTGTCATTAATAAAAATAACATATTTTTTAAAGCCCCCAAATAATTTATCAAGTCCCTCAAAGCACATACTCAAGTATTTTCCAAATCCTGTCAAGAAAAAAGAAGCTTCACAAAATCAACACCTCTCCCCACCGGTAACTCAAAAAGCAATAAAACAAAAACCTTTAACATTTTTGTGTGGTCATTAGAAACTCGTCTTTCTTAAAAACAAAAAAAAACAAAAAAACAAAAGCTAAACAGGTGAACAGTACATCCTAGAAATAGGCTAATTCCAGTTCCAGTTCTGAAAATCCACTAGTTGAGCATGATTTGGTGAAATCTCCCTTTCTTTCTTTACATCTTACACACACACAAACACACACAGAGGCACAGGGAAAGTATCAGCTGTAATTGTTTGTAGGAGTCATAGAAAAACAGAGAGAAGTGACTTTAGTAATGTTTTACTTCAGGGACTGAAAATTTAATCCTGCCATTGTACGCCTGGTGTGCCTCTGTTTATCAGAGTCCCACAATCATCATTGTGTTACCATATGACTGAAAAATAGAAACTCAACCAACATTTTTAAAGGTGACAAGATTTCTCTTGCATTGAGCAATCCCAGAAGATACTATTTTATTTTAATATAAAATGTATTAGATCTACATGCCTGAATAGAAAAAGACACCAACATATGAAAGATATACAGGCGTAAGAGGTCTTCTTTTCCAGTCGAATTTGAAATAAAAGACTTGAAGACCCAAAGCTACATTAATGCAAATATCTGCCTGTTGCAAGTATACTTTTTGATTAAATTGGCATCCATCAAGTACAATTAGAAAGGCTATTTATAATGAAGAAATACATAATTCTGCATCTTAATGTAGATGACAATTACAGCTGATGGTTGCTAATTATTATTTCTTTTGCTTTGGGTGTTAGTTATTTCCTGAATGATCTTTATTGTTGGCAATGGACATACCTAATTCTGGAAGGCATAAAATGGTTAATTATTAGTTATATCTGTGCTCATAACACATTCATTTGAGAAGCAAATGGTACTTTGCCCAGCTCTGGCTTCTAACTGGAGACTAGAGGATCAAGTAGACTTGGTAGACTCTGACTCACTTTCATGGCAGGAAAGGTATTTACTTAACTTTCTCTTAGAGCCAAGGCTCACCTATCCCAAGGTGTTCAGAACGATAGAGAGAAAGCCCCTCCACTCCTCTTTCCGGATGGAGTGGTCCATGGGGCATTCATTGCTTGTTCCATCCAAGCAGAAATGAATGGTACATTTAATTCAGCTTCACCACCCTCTAGTGCCAAGATGACCACTGTGCTTATTCTCTTAGGCAGCTTAGGGGTGTGTGATCAGTGTGGAAAAACAGAAGTGAAATGGAGAGAAAAAACACTGCAGCTTTCAGCACAGAAAACTATAATGCTCTCTTTGCTTACGCTGTAAATTACACATTTATTTTATCAGCATGAGATAGATGAATATTTCTACATACAAAGGTGCCCAGCTAAAATCAGGATAAGTGATATTAATGTCTTATGGTCAGTATTATTGAACCTTGAAAGCAATAAACTTTATGAGTCAATAAATATTACATTTGGAACATAGCTAACATTCCTTTACTGTCTCTAGCACTTATTACACATTGTAACTGCAAGTCTACAATACATTATTCATATTTGGGGTGTCACCAAGTGATGGATTGCCGTAGGAGAGGCTGTCCTTTAAATAAATCAACAAATAAAAATGCAAATGTTAACATTTTCAGCCACAACTTTTTCCATCTTGAATGGGGAATGAAAATTTCACATTATATTGACAGCCAGCAGTGAAAACAATTAACAACCAACATTGTGAATGAGAAAGATGACTGCCACACCTGTTTTTTTTTTCACCTGCATATAGAATGAAATGGAACTCTTCTAGGTATTTTCAGAGAACAAAGGAAAACCTGTCTCCCACTGGCATCTGTCTCACCCTCATCCTCATTTGCAGGTCTTGAAAATTAAATTTAAGGTGGACAGGGGAAGAGATTTTACTCTTATTCTCTTCGGTACTTTCAAAGGTTTGTTGAGATAAAGAAACCTTTTCTCTTATATTAAGAGTTTGCATGTAACTGATACGTAGTCTATTTAAAAAAATGCCTTTTCTACACTTTGAAATGAAAACAATTCAAATAATCCTGATTCTGAAATCTGGAAAGCCACCACTATAACCTTCCTAGTAAATGATTTTCATAGTACTGATTTTTTTTTTTAACTCTGCACTTTGTATAAGAGACCTTTATGATGCCATCATGCATTTCTAAGGATAAAATCTAGTGTGCTACCCATTGTTTTATTAAGCCAAATGCTCATTACTTAGGAAGCTTCTGAGAATCTATATTTAGCTGAACTGCAATATTAAGAACAAATAGATAATCATTTTTTAAAGGTCTGCAAATATGACTCTTCACAGCAGTTTTAACCTGGGCTTCTAAAACTCTACAGTGTGGATATTGTCCATTCAAAAAATATGTGCTGAAGATGTTTTATAAAACCCTTACCAGGAAAACATTTTATTCCACCTTTTTTTTTTTGCTTCCTTCTAAACTGAAATGCAACCATCAAAAACATGTTAAAGTGGTGTTAAAGATCTCATTTTAACCTTTAACAATAGGAAAATTCACTAAGATTGAAAATCCAGATTATCTCCCTTCTTTACCTCTACCTCCTCCAAACGAATCCCTCTAGGTGAGCTAGGATGGAAACCCTCTGAGCATAAGCTTTCAGACACAACGTTAAGTGATCCAAAAAGGAAGCCCCATCAACATTTCAGAATCACAACTTATTGTGGGTCTTATACAGAATGCCAACAATAGTAGCATTAAAAATAAAAGAAAGCAGCAACAGTGAAAGGTTGTGGCAGACTAGTTATATTCTCTTTTAGATTGTGGGTGGCCTCCAAAATAGAGAGATTGTCATTGTCAACTATTGGAATATTTAAGATTATGAGGTTTGGAGTCTGAAATGCTGGCTTTGCCTGTTGTTAGCTACGTGACCTTAGAGAGTTCTTCAATGTCTCTGAGACTTACTTTCCTAATTTTTAAAATGGGGATAATAGTACCACCTCATAAGGTTGTGAAGATTAAGTAGGACAAGGCTTGGCAAGGTGTTGTGGACATGGCAGATACTTAATAGATGGCAGCCACTGTTATTAATATTATCTTTTGTGTTGGAGTCATTTCTCAAAAGTTCTTTAAGATTCTGACCTTTCCAACTCCAGAATTAAAGGATGACAAAAAGAGCCAAAACAGGATGAACACACTGTTTCCTAGGTTTGGCTTCTTTGGAACAGCATATCTATGGGCACTGGACTAGAATACAGCTTTTTAGAGGAAGAAGAAATAATGTTTCTCTTCCTTTTGAAATTACCTCAAACCAAAAGAATAAGTTTCAGAGTGCAACTTTAAAATCATCAGACTTGAGACCTATAATTTGGGGATTTCTACTTTGCAAAGCCAATGGACTTTAACTACAAATTAAGTCTTAACATTTATGTTCAATTCATCGGATAAGATGCTATGAATCTGAGTGCTCAAAACCAATCATATCCCTGAGGAAACATAAGCCAAGGCCTTTTGATATTGATGTTTATATATCAGCCTTAATTGCATAACATGGAAGTTGGTTTACCAGATATGAAACATTTTAAATAATATATTTATTTCCCTGAATCAAGAAAAGGCTGATCAAATGCTTAACCCCTCAAATGTCTCTGATATAAGTAAATATTGGTCTGTGTTTAAGTAGTACAAAAGCCACTATAATGTTCAATATCAATGATTTCAGCTAGTTAAACTTATAGTCTAAATGTACAACTATTCTGTGACAAATGGGAAAGACCTGCTGCTAAAGAGACTTTCTGATGAAGGACAGGATTAGCTTTAGGTTTCTGTGGAAACCCTTACCCATTACCATGACCAACTAAGAAAGCACATGTATAAAGAAAAGGACTCCATGTAGTTCAAACTGGCCAAATCTAGATGCTTCAAAAGAAGGACCTCTGTTAAGAAAGAGTCACTAAGAATTGCCAAGATATTTCTATTCCTTATTAAATAAATTTCAAAAAATGTTATCATAGGGAGAATATTAAAAACTAAAAGAATCTCTGAAGCTTACCGGGAGGTGGTGTGCTGTAATGATGGTGAGGCTGTGTTGACAAGATCCTTTAGGCTTCCTGTTGGCATAGGAGATGTGGATGCATCTTTTCTAACTCCTGTTGCTGTCCCTATATGAACAATAAAGAAAATAATTTGGGCCTTCAATAAAAGCATATGGAAAAGTTCATTCTGAGTAATATATTAGACATTATAGGAATGTCCGAGCTTCAAAGGTAAGCTACTTGTTTCCCTGAAATGGAACAATGACATATGAAAAACTCACTTCAGTTTTGTAAACATGGAGATCTATAATGTACATAGAGGTCCCCGGTAAAAACAAAACAAAACAAAAAAAAGTACATTTGTGCAATGACAGACTAACTAGAGATTTTGTTTTTAAACCTGATTGCCTGGAAAACCCCTGCTGATTTTGGTTTACTGTGAAAAATGCCCAAGGAGGTGTGATTGTTCCCTTTAACTTTCATAAGATAGATTCCAGCACTTTGTACCTCTAAACCCTCCAAATTAAATTGATCCTCTTTAAAAAATTTTCAAGATATATATAACCCTTGAAAGTTTCTTTTAGAGAACTCAATAGTGGCTAAAACACATATCTTAATTGGAAGATATGCTCAACTAACTATTCATTCAAGGGCCACGGGAAAATTCCTAAGCAATAGTTTATCCTTCCAAGAACTGGTTGACTTGGCCTCAATTCCTTTTCAACAAGTAATGTTTAGTTTGTAATTACTTTTCTCTTCTGGAGTGCTAAATAAAAAGATGGTATGGACAGAAATATTGTTTTTATTTATTTATTTATTGTTTTCTAAACAACATAAAACATTGCTGTATTTATGTTAGAAGACTATAAGAATCCCATTCACAATTTTTCTTCTGGTTCTTTGAAAACTGTTATCCAGGATGCATGAAGTTATTTGGGAGGATCCACTCTTTGAGGAAAGGGAGAGTATTCAAATAACAAAAAGCTCTGGAGTGCTGGGAATACCAGACCCTAAAATGCCAGGAGTGCAGCATGCTAACTTTGGGAATGGCAACAGGTTGTATGCAACCAGAAATCATCAGGCATAGAGAAGACCAGAGTCTTACAGCTGTAGAGATTAGCATCAAAATGATCACCATTATCCTTGGCTTCAAAACCTACACTTTTAACGTCAACTATTCTCTACTATGTTTGTTTGTTTGTTTATTGAGACAAGGTCTCACTCTATCGCTATGCCGGAGTGTAGTGGTGCAATTACAGCTCACTGCAATCTCGCCTCCAGGGCCCAAGTGATCCTCTTGCCTCAGCCTCTTGAGTATCTAGGACTACAGATGTGTGCCACTATGCCAGGCTAATTTTTTTATTTTTATTTTTGTAGAGATGGGGGTCCCACTAATCTATTATGCATAGATGTAAAAGACCAGCCTCTAAATGCCCAGTTCAGTCTTCCTTATATATAGAAATCTGTGGTACCCTCAACCCAAACAAGCACATATTAATACTGGACAGTGCCGGGATTAAGTTCAGGCTTAGTTTATGGAGAAGAGAAGGAAGATGTAAGAGTAAGGACATGAGACATTCTGGACAATCACATATAGAGGCATAGAGGATGGGCGCACTGGCTCATGCCTGTAATCCTAGCACTTTGGGAGGCCAAGGCAGGAGGATCAAGGCCAGGAGCTGGAGACCAGCCTGGGCAACATAGCAAGATCTTGTTTCTATAAAAAATAAAATTAGCCAGGTGTGGTGGCATGTGCCTGTAGTCCTAGTCCTAGCTACTCAGGAGGTTGAGGCAGGAGGATCCCTTGATCCCAGCGGGTTGAGGCTGCAGTGAGCTATGGTCATGCTACTGCACTCCAGCCTGGGCAACAGAGCAAGACTCTGTCTCAAGAAGAAAACAAAACCAAAACCACAGATAACACAAGGCAGTACAAGATCATAACTACTAACATGTATAATATGCTTAGTGTGTATAAGTTTTATTGAGGTATCATTTGAGTATCATAAGATTTACTGATTTTAACTGTAGCATTTGATAAATAGTAACTTTATATAGCTATGAAAGCATGGCTACAGGCCAGTTTTTAAAAAAATTTGCATGGTATTAGATATTTCTTTTTAAAATCCAGTTTTAGAATATTTCCTTGCTCCAGAAGGTTCCCTCTTGCCCATCTATAGGTAATACCTGGCCCTGCCTTGGTCTGGCCCTAGCCCCCTCTCTAGCTCTATTGTTTTGCCTTTTTTAGAAATCATGTTTTATTTTCATAAAAACTCTTTGTGATAATATTTTTATAACAAATTTGCAGATAAGGAAAATAAGCCATAAAGAGCCTATGTGACCTGGCCAAAGTCACTGAACTAATAAGTGATGGAGCTAGTATTTATGTCCAAGACAACCCAAGAGCTTTGGCCATTATGTCATGCTGCTGTAATATGTACTACGAAAAGTCTGAGGAATTAAGAAGTGGGAGAGATCACATTTGGCTATAGCATTTAGGGAACATTTGATGTAGGAGGTAGGATTCTTTGATAGGAAAGAATGATGAGCACAAAATGGGAGACAGAGACTTACGTTGGCAAAAGCATTAAATAGAAAACCTCAAGTCTAAATATTTCATTTAGTCAGGAAATAGTTACTGAACATTACTATGTTCTTATACCCTGCTGATTACTTTAAATGTATTATCTCATTAATACTTACAACAGTCTTTAAATTATATTATTGTCCTTATTTTATAGATAAGGAAGTGGAAATTGTAAAAAGGTCAAGCAGCATATCCAACATCACCCAGCTAGTAAGAGCAAAGCTGGGTTTTGAATGCAATCAAGGTCTGTTTGGCTCTGTACGGCAAACTTGTAAGTATTATTTTGGATGGACTCAAAAATAAAACAGTAACAACAATGACAAAAAAAATACCAAACTGGTCTTTGGAGAGATTAATTTTGTGGCAGAATTTAGAATACAGTGGAATAGATAGAATAAAGGCAGGCAAAGCAGTTCACTACTAATACAATTGTCTGGGTAGAATCCTAGGTGATGTAAGAGGAAATTAAGATGGACAAATAGGAGTAGAAAGAATTGAAAGGGATTTGTGAATGAGGTGAAAGGGAAGAAGAAATGCCTATTAGTGACAGAATATAAACACCTTTTCAGTCACAATCACAGAATACCTGGGGACAATTTAAAGAAGGAATTTTAACAGATGGTTCAGGGACGTTTATAATTCAAGAATGTATATGTGCAAATACCTCATAATTGTAGGCACAGCAATGTATATACATGTGCTCATTTATTTTTCTAAAGAAAGAAACCATATCTTTTACCAAGTTCTGAAAGGGTAAGAGACTCCAAAAAGGATAAGAATGCTGTAAAGCAAAGACCAAGTTTAACTGTTCTTTTTTCTTAATTCTCTCTATTCCTTATTGCATTTCCAGAAAGCTATATATCAGCTTTTAATTGTATTTGTTCCCTTTATAAATTTTATTTAATATTAAGTATCCCAATAATTACAGTTATGCATATTCATGAAACTCTATATTCCTGTATAATTAAACACACACATACGCACACACACACACACACACACATACACACACACACAATAACAACAAATGCTGATAAGAATATTATTGGGCTAATCAGTTTCATATGTAAATGTATATGTTTACATACATATATGTGGATGCATTTACATAAATAAACATGCACATATATTTTCACATGCACAGATGGAACTGAATATAATGGATCATGTCCTACTTAGATATAGCTGGGTATATTTCATGGCAATTTTTTTTCTTAGAGCTCAATGTTTAAGAAAAAATGTTTCTGGCTCCTTTGTTTTATTTTACATTTTTATAAGAGCTGAGCCATATTATCTATTCAGTTTAGTTTAAAGAATAAATTATAAAGAAAATACCAGTGTAACCCATTCTCAGATCAAGAAAGCAAGCCCTGGCAGCACTGCCACCCAGATACATCACCAGTATTCATCCCCAGTCACAACTCCTTCTCGCCTCCAGGGGACCCAACTATTGTAATAATTATTTCCTTTCTATTCTTTATAGTTCTACCATTTATGTATTTGGTTAGACATGTCATTTAATCTTGTTGCTTTTGAACTTTATAAAATAGAAAAATATTATATTATTTTTGAGTCTTTTAATTGTCTGGAAAATTTACCTATGCTGATAATTTTTATGTACTGCAGTTTCTTTGTTTTCCTTGCTAAGTACTATTCCACTGTATGCATTTATGACTTTCTATCCATTCTGCTGTTGAGGGACATTTGGAATATTTCTGATTTGGTGGTACTATGAAGAATGCTGTTGTGGCAGATGCTGTCAGTTATCCACCAAAACGTACTCCTTCCTTCTTCCTAGGTACACAGCTGACTCCCAAGTCCTCCTTGTAATTATATGTGGTCAGGTGGGAAGCCAGTGGACATTATATGTGCCGCTTCTGTTCTGTCCTATAACAACTTTTCACGTGTACTCTTCCAAAACCTTTCCTTGTCCTTGCTGACCTACTTTGGCAGAGTCAACAAACAATTTCCTATAAAGTTGGACAGATCATGAAAGAATGTTGAATTTTGTCAAATGCTTTTTCTGTGTAAACTGAGATGGTCATGTGGTTATTCCATCACTCTATTAATGTGTATTACATTGATTGATTTTTATATGTTGAACTGCCTTTGTATTCCTGGGCTACATCTCACTTAGTTATGATGTATAATGCTTTTAATATGCTGTATCCAGCTTGCTAGTATTTTTTAAGGATATTTTCACCCATATTCATAAAGAATACTGGTTTATAGTTTGCTTTTCTTGTGACATCTGTCTCTGGCTTTGATATCAGGGTAATGCTGGCCTCTTAAAACAAGTTAGTGATATGGGAGGGGGCAGGGAAATGCTGGGAGGAAAAGGGCAGGGTCCCTGGTGAGGGCTCCACCATCAGGCTTGTGCCCACGGACCTAGGTGAGGACAGGCACTCCTGTTTTGCACCCAAATGTTGCATTTTCCAAGACCATCCTGGCCTGCTACATCCCCATCCCGTGCCCATAAAAAGCCCCAAGACACTAGCAGGAAGGGACACAAGCAGCTAGATGTCAAGAAAAGCAGAAGAACACACCAACAGGCACCAGCAGACGCCAGCAGGCCATTGACTGGCGGAACAACGCAGTCAGCAAGGGAAATTTGGCCAGAGGGGTTGGAGGAGAGTCCAGCCACTGAGCAGCCCAGCTCCAGGGTAAAACTACCTTCCTACTCCATCCGCCTTCTGACTTCCCATCCATCTGCTGAGAGCTACTCCCACCATCCAATAAAAACTTGCATTCATTCTCCAAGCCCATGTGTGATCCAATTTTTCTGGTACACTAAGGCTAGAAACCCGGGATACAGAAAGCTTTCTGTCCTTGAGATAAGGCAGAGGGTCTAAGTGAGATGATTAACACAAGCCACCTGTAGATGGCAAAACTAAAAGAGCACATGGTAGCTCATGCCCATTGGAACTTCAGGAGCTGTAAACATCCATCCCTAGACGCTGCCATGGCCCCACAACCTGCCCGTCTGCATGCTCCTCCTAGAGGTTTGAGCAGCAGGGCACTGAAGAAGCAAGCCACTCCCAAATCACACACCCTGTGAGGGGGATAGGGGAACTTTTCTGGTTTCATTAGGATGTATTCTTTCCTTTTACATTTTCTGGAAGAGTCGGAGAAGAATTTGTGTTAATTCTTTAAATGTTTGGTAGAATTCATCAGTGAAGCCATCTGGTCCTTGCTTGTCTTTGTTGGGAGGTTTTGGTTACTGATCCAATCTTTTTGCGTATTATACAGGTCTATTCAGATCTTCTATTTATTCTTGAGACAGTTTTGGTAGTTTGTGTGTTTCTAGGAATTTTTCCATTTCTTCTAGATTATCTAATTTTTTGGTGTGTCTATTGTTTGCCTCATTGTTATTTGTTTTTTTAAGTCCAGGTGCCAGTGGTGTGTTCATCTGATTTTCAATGTTTTCAAGGAATGTCCCATATGTAGCCACTCTCTGCCCAGAGAAAGTTGAGTCAAGCCAAACAAAGGCAGGCACCCTGTGTCACTCCTGTAGGGAATCCACAGACAGGTTGAAACAAAGCAACAATCCCTTGAGAACAGGGTCTGCTCTGCTTCCTCAGAGGGCAGCAGGCTGCCATCTTCTAGACTGCAGCCATGCTAGGAAGAGAAGAGGGCAGGGGCATCCAATCTTTTGGCTTCCCTAGGCCACACTGGAAGGACTGTCTTGGACCACACATAAAATATAATAATGATAGCTGATGAGCTTTAAAAAAATAGCAAAAAAAAAAAAATCTCATGATGTTTTAAGAAAGTTTACAAATTTGTGTTGGGCCGCATTCAAAGCCATCCTGGGCCATATGTGGCCCATGGGCTGAGGGTTGGGCAAGCTTAGGGTAGGGCAAGACTAAGTTATCACTAGGTAAAGTCCTCCGACAATGCTTCAGTAGCTTTTCTCCTGGCTAAGAATTTTTTTGTTTCTGTAAATCTGTCACTATCCTCCAGAGTTCTGATAAGGTAGATTCTGACAGTTTTTGCAAGATTTTTCAGTGTTTCTTGGGAGGGATGAGGCCCTGAAGGTACCTACCACACCATTCCCACT
Source organism: Cacajao melanocephalus (assembly GCA_963573385.1). Classification (NCBI taxonomy): domain Eukaryota; kingdom Metazoa; phylum Chordata; class Mammalia; order Primates; family Pitheciidae; genus Cacajao; species Cacajao melanocephalus. Next base: position 47,484 of record CAUYLG010028048.1, read on the forward strand.
GATGTCTTTCTGATACATTTATGACACTAGTATAACCCTGATATCCAAACCTGACAAGGTCCCTACCAAAAAAAAATACATATTACCACCCCAATATCTCCCAGTCAGTGTAATCATTAAACTAACAGAGTAGAGAAGAAAAAACATAACATGATCATAAGTATGGAAAAAAAGATTTGATGACACTCAACACCCCTTTATGACAAAGACTTGCAGCAAACTAGGAGGAAACTTTCTTAACCTGATAAAGAGCATTTTCAAAAAGCCTCCAGCTGCCCAGGCACGGTGACTCATGCCTGTAATCCCAGCACTTTGGGAGACCAAGTTGGGTAGATCACCTGAGGTCAGGAGTTTGAGACCAGCCTGGCCAACATGGTGAAACCCTGTCTCTACTAAAAATACAAAAAATTAGCTGGGTGTGGTGGCACACACCTGTCATCTCAGCTACACAGGAAGCTGAGGAAGAAAAATTGCTTGAACTCAGGAGGTGGAAGTTGCAGTGAAATGAGACTGTGCCATTGCACTCCAGCCTAGGCCACATGAACAAGACTCCAGCTAAAATCATACTTAAGGGTGAAAGACTATCTTTTCCCTATAAAATTGGGAACAAGGCATGGAAATCTACTTTTCTCATTGTATTCTATATTATAATAAAACCCCTACATGTTCTAATTAGGTAAGAAAGAGAAAGAAAAGGCACAACAACTGGAAAGAAAGTGGTTATTATAGACTTAGTTGTGCCTTCTCTAATGAATACACTGAAGTCCTAAAGTCTAGGACACCTCAGAATGTGACTGTATTTGGAGACAGGATCTTTAAAGAGGTAATTAAGTTGAATGAAGTCACAGGGGTGGGCCTAACTGAGAGTGACTGATGTCCTTATAAGAGGAAGCATTCCCGGAGATGCACGCACAGAAAAGGCCACGTGAGGACACAGTGAGAAGGCAGCCATCAGCAGCCAAGAAGAAAGGCCTCAGGGGGATTGACTAGAAAGGAGCATGAGGATTTACTGAAAATGGAAATGTACTATATCTCAATTGGGGTAGTGGTTACATGGGTATATATAATTTTCAAAATTTATCAAACTATACATTTAAGATCTCTGCAATTTAGTGTATATAAATTAAACCTCATTGGCTGGGCGTGGTGGCTCACGCCTGTAATCCAAGCACTTTGGAGGCCAAGGCAGGTGGATCACCTGAGGTCGGGAGTTCAAGACCAGCCTGACCAACATGGTGAAACCCCGTCTTTAAAAAAATAAATTAATTAATTAAACCTCATTAAAATGAAAGACAATAGAACCTTCTCCCACCATATTTTCTTAACTCCTAAGGCAGTGCTTTTCTTTTCTTTCTTTTTTTTAGACAGAGTCTTGCTCGATGTCACCCAGGAAGGAGTGCAGTGGAGCGATCTTGGCTCACTGAAACCTCTGCCTCGCAGGCGCAAGCAATTCTTCTGTCTCATCTTCCTTAGTAGCTGGGACTACAGGCGTGCACCACCATATCTGGCTAATTTTTTTCTATTTTTACTGGAGACGGGATTTTACTATGTTGGCTGGGCTGGTCTCAAATTCCTGACCTCAGGTGATCCACCTGCCTCAGCCTCCCAAAGTGCTGGGATTACAGGCGTGAGCCACCGCGCCCGGGCAATTGTTCATTTCTTTAAGCATGTCAGCACAGGCTCACTTAGAACAACTAGGAGCTTCTGAGATCATTCTTCACTTCAGCTGAGTCTACAACAATCATCTTCCAGTAAAAAAAAAAAAAAAAAATGTGTTTGGGAGTTACTAGGGGACCTTAACCAGTGGCAGCTGCTATATAAAATCATATAACCTAAGAAAACCCCAAAGACAAAATGAAGGGCACAATCAATACCATCAGGTAAGCCCAAATTGCTCTAGGTTCAGCCTCTGCCAACATTTTAAGGGAATGTAGAGATTCACGAAGGAGGAACAAAAAGGAGGAAGGGAGTGGCCAAAGTCAGGTTTCACAGCCTGACTTAGGAATGGGCAGTGCCAAGCCCAGAAGTTTAACATTTCAGTTCTGGAAAATGTGTGCTCAGTGGCTTCAGTGCCTCTGCTAGCCCATCGACATAACAAGAAAAAAATGCCCTCAGCTTTGAGGGCTCTGATAAAAGGGAATATCGATGATTCCTCAGGAAAGGGAGGTTCTAGGCAAGCTGGTCAAAAATGTTTTGAGGCTGCAAAGGATGAAAAAAGAAGAATAAAGATCAAGTGTTTCCAGATTTATGCCTTTTAAAAGTTCTTTATTCAAGTTTAGATTTTCCCAAGTATAATCTCCCTGCTCCACATAGCTCAATAAAAGCAACTAAAACTGATGAATGAACAAGTTTATATATCTTAAGTGTAATTTTGATAATACTGTACATATTTTTGCTATTGTAAGGTTGTTTCTTGAGACAATAGTGACAATAGTCTAGTCTTCTTCTTCTTCTTTTTTTTTTTTTTTTTACATGTTTAGCATCAACAAAGCTGGCAGAATGGTGAGGAGGATAGGAGAGGTAAGGGAGTAAGAGACTGGTAATAAAGATTAATGGTCCTGTAGTAAATGTCCTACATAGTACTTAATGAGTAAAGGATAACAACAAAAGAAACAAAAGATATAAGACAGAAGAAAAGTGTATTAAAAAATTCAGACACACTAAAGAGGGAAAAGCAATTAAGAAGGTGCTAAACCAAGCGGTGTAACTTAGGTCGTTTGTGCCAGGTCATTGGCCTTATGATAAACAGGGTTTCCAAGTCTACTGCAGCATCCACGGAAAGTTTCTATCACCTATTTGGTTGGGGGGCCACAGTAAACGCCAATGCAATCACTTTGCCCTGTACTGTAATCTGCATACTCTAGCTGTGCGATGGGCAGAATGGCTCAAACGGGCAACTTTAGCCACTTTAATGGTCATGTAGACCATAATTGTGCTAACAGTTCCATATTAGAATACAAGAAAAGGAAAATACAAGACAGTCTTTTTCATGAGTAGAACAGAAAGTCAGTAGTTCCTGTGAATGCTTTAAAATAAAAACTCTTAAAAAGATGAAAAAGTTTCTATTCTTTTTTTTTTTTAAGAGCAACACTACAACCTTTCCAAAGCCCCAAAAACAAAGGGGGAAAAACCTAATGGAAAGAAAATAAAACCATGAGTGAAAACTGTTCCTGAAAACTTTGCAGAATTGTAACAGCTTTCTCTTGGTTAAATTGATTGGTATAGCAACATTATAAAATGACTATTAGGATTCATTGTGCACAACAGAAAGTGCTGAAATGTCAGCGGACTATACAGCAAAAAGTAATGGGTTCTGAACCCCTGTTAATCAAAAATGATTTTGTTTCAAATTAGAAATTGATTTTTTTTGGACACAAGCCCTTCTCAGGCTTCTGACTTCTGTAGCTAGGCCCAGGAGAGATTAACCTTCACCACAGCAAGGGCTGGCCTGATGATATCTTTCTCAAAGTGCCTTTTCAGTTGCTGCTTTCTACTGTGGCTGCGGTCTTAACCAATAACACAAGTTATTTGTTCTTTTGCTATTACACTATATTTTTCTCATTTTGCCATTTTATCTTAGTGCTGCCACACAACACAAATTTGTAGACAAGTTAACTGAAGACTATGTTAAACTTTGCAGTGTAACCACCACACCAATTGTGACTAATTCTTCACTCTCCAAAGTGCAATGACTAAGAACAGAAGAAGCTGAGGTAAGAGTTTTCCATTTCTGAAGGACTGCTAACAGAGAAAGTAAAGATTCTATCTCATAAAGTTTCTTCAATTTAATTTTTAGTTTGGGAAATAATGTCCAGAAAGCAGCTTCTAAGTTGTTTTAAAACAATGGAAGTCTACAAAACCTTTCTTTGTCTTACATCAAACAAAATGTACTTTTGCTTCTATTTCAAATTGTGGATGGTCCTCCCTCCCAAAATTTGAACTAATTATAATCTCTCAATTATCTGGGAGAGGATTAGACAATTTCTAGATGAATCATAATCTAAACCAAAAAGCATGACAGAGCTAGTAGCAGATGAAGAAAGGCAGGGAGATGTACACTTGCAAGATCTCACAAAGAACTGCCCAATTTTCAAATAAATAAATGTGAGAGTGGCTATAGAGATTATGAAAAGTAGTTGCACGACACCAGAGGTAGAAAGGCACGGCCCCAGTAGAAAAAGAGGTAAGTAAGAAGGAAATCAGGGATAATGGTTGTGGGAAGGGAAAAAAGACACCTAGGAAAGAAGTGCGAGCAGGACAGGGCTCAGAGGTCTTTTTGGCCCTTTGTTTCCTGTACATCTTTTCTGTATAATGAAGCTCAGACTTGCTCCATTCTTTTCTAAAGTCATTCCTTTAAGGATGCCAGGATAGATTAAGCCAAAAGCCTCTCCAGGAACAACTGGGAAACAAATTTGCTTCACTCAACATTTAATATAGTTATCTATAATTGATTTCTTTAAGAATCTACTGGGCCAGCGCGGTGGCTCATGCCTGTAATCCCAGCACTTTGGGAGGCCAAGGCGGGCAGCTCACGACGTCAAGAGATTGAGACCATCCTGGCCAACATGGTGAAACCCCGTCTCTACTAAAAAATACAAAAATTAGCTGGGTGTGGTGGCGTGTGCCTGTAGTCCCAGCTACTTGGGAGGCTGAGGCAGGAGAATCGCTTAAACCTTTGAACCTGGGAGGCAGAGGTTGCAGTGAGCTGAGATTGCACCATTGCACTCCAGCCTGGCGCCTGGTGACAGAGCGAGACTCTGTCTGAAAAAACAAAAAAAAGAATCTATCACATAATAGGAAATATTATTGACATTTAAAAGACTGCTAGGCAATCTATGCTTTAGACTTGTGAGGTTTGTTTTAGTCACAATATGGGGAGTTGTCCATGATCTCTCCTCCACCCTCCCCATGTTTCCAGTCAATTGAGGATTAACTGTAGTTGTCAGAGTTTATTTTTCCAGGAGAGATTTATGTTCAATATCTTGCCCTCTTTACTCACTTGTAACATTGTTTTAGAATATGATCATACTTACTGCTAATTCTTAACAGTTGTTGCTTGCAAAAAGAGGAACAATTTAGATACAGTTTTTCATATCAGTATTCTAAGAAAAATGTAGACACAATTCACTAATCCAGTAGATGTGTTACCTGCGGCCTTGCAGGCACACTTCAGTGTGTAACATTTATCTTTTGCTCAACATTGTAGGAAATCATCTGAAATTCATTGGCTAGCTACTACCTTCCCCTGCCAGCTTCTCATTTTGCTACTACAGTTGTTAAACTTACCTCTTTGAGGTCTATATGTATCTTTCTTTTGACATGACCACTGGGCATCATCTTTCATATGCGAATGAAACCCAACTGTCTTCTTCTCCTTCCTATTCTCTCCACTGTTTGGGGAGTCTTGATACTTTTTAACGGATGATGATGTTCCAAGCAGCCAGCCATCGCAGTTTGACTTTAATAAACTGAAAGAACAACGATGAATGAACTGTTGAAGGCATAGAAGGGGACACAGATCATACCGATATTTAAATTCAGCATGGGCTGAAATGCAATTCATTAAGAACTTTCTTTATCTTACTTTTTACTGAGGTATAATTTAAATAATTTACTCAACATCTAATTTGTGTCCTGTCACAAAAATTTTGTAAAAGAAATAGTCTTTATTCTCAAAAGCTTATACTGGGAGTTAGGGAAATGAGACTCAAACTGATGAAACAGCTAATAAAGCCACAGAGTATGACTAAGAACCAGACTATCTATAGAAATAAAAAGTATGCTAAAACAAGACTTGCATATCTAAGATGTTTTCCAAGTACTAAAAATGAACACTAGGGATTAAAATATCACCAACGTGCCTTGAAATGCATTTGTATTTCTAATTTTCAATTGTTATTAGTATTTATTATGTACCCAGAGTATGTAAGGAGTAGCGTAATAGTGTATGTGGAAGAACTAGACTCCATACTTACATAATTTCATTAAAAGGTCAACAAGACAAATGTAGAATAAAAGGCATTTTAATGAAAATGAACACATGTACATATTTTCTTCTTTAATAAACTGTGTTCCCACCATTAGCACATTTCTTCTTATAACATTTTCTTATTTTAGGGAGAAATATTCTAAAGATGTGTTATCTCTCACTATTCCACTGTTCCCTCTAATTTAAGTTCACAACAAACTCATGACACTTGAGTTTTGTCTTCCCCATGCCCATAAACAATGTGAAAATTAAAGGAAAAGACTTGGAAATACACAGAAGCAGCTACTCAAAACACAAGATTCTAAAATTAAAATGTTTAAACTCCCCAGAAGCAGAGGGAATCTCTAGATAAGAATAAGCTGAATGGAGTATTGCTAGGTCTATCACTTATTCCAGGTGGCCTTTGACCAGGATTCAAATCTCATATTCTTTTTTTTTTTTTTTTTTCCTTTTTAAATGCTTTCAATGGTCTTCAGATGGTGAGAGGTTGTTGCCATGGTCAGAGGCTTTGCTGGTGGCCGGGGGCACCCGATGCCTGTCCCCCACACCCCCTCCTCCAGGAGATACTTGAAAGGGGCCATGCCCCTGCGAAGCCCTGTCTCCTGTGGAAGAATGCCATCTCCAGTGTCTGCCCCCTCCTCCTTGCAAAGTCTCCCAAAGGCACAGGAGAAGGGGCGCTTCCAGCGTCTCCTAGGAGCTGATGATGTGCCCGGACCAGGTCTCATGCTTGGTGCCCGGTGCCAGGTAGGTAATGACAACCTCCACGGCCTGTAGCTTCTCATTCTTGGGTGGGATGGACTACATCTTATAGGTGACCTCGTCGCCTTCACCTGAGACATATTCCCTTTCCATGTCAGAGACCTGCAGGAGGATGTTGGGGCTGCCATTGGCTGGGGTAATGAAGCCAGGGCCCTTGGATCAGAAGAAACATTTGCAGACTCCTTTGTAGACGGGGCCCTGTGAAGCCGGCACCGTTGCTGAGAAGGCTGTCCTCCGGAGAGTGGGCAGTGGGCTCGGGACCGCACTGCCCCGCAGAGGGCATGGTGAGCGCTTGCGGGTCCGAGGGCTGTCCAGCAGCAGGACTGAAGCGTGATGGGTGGGGGGCTGCGGTGCGGGGGAGGCTCAGATGACACGGCTGACCTCGAGATCTATTCTGCTGCAGCAGCTGCTTTCCTCTAAATCACATATTCTTATACAAATATCTCTGCTTTATATCGATCAGAATTTTTAGCAGTGTTTGCTCATATCAGAATTTATTAATACAAACCAAGAAAGTAAATGGCTTTATGTTCAGAATTATATAAAGAAAATAAAATTATTAGTTACACAGCTTTATATGGTGGGCACAAGAAAATGTATAAAAGTGATACTCTCTCCTTTTTTTTTAAACCAGAACACGGACCATTTTCCTGTGCAGACCAGCCAGAAGATGTGTACCTTAGGTTATACAAATTGTACTCATGGAACAGGAAAATATGGAAAATAAAAGTACCTAATTATGAATGTTACATAAATTTACATCAACCCAGAAGCCCCAAACCCAGGCAAATTCAATGACTACATCTCTGGTTGTTCTTGTAGAGAAATTAATGTGACCCCAACCATTGGCTTCCCCCAAATTGATTCATTCTCAGCTCAGATGAACTCCCAATACTGACTGCCTTCTGCTGCTTTACAGCATTTTCACAGAGGCTTTTCTGTACCTTTATTCAAAATTCTACCTGGTAATCCTCCATCTCAACTGGGAACTTGGCTTGTAATTTCCCTATAATAAAGATGACTATATGAGAAATTTCTTCCTTCATTTGTATTTATTTCCATATTCACTCATCTACTATTCCTCTCCTAATGTCTCAAATTCTTTTTTTCACCTTTTATTTGCACTCTTGATACCACCTTGACCCATCCCCTCTGTGACTATGGCCTGTCGGTCATCTCTTTTTCTTATAACTTACAAACTCCTCCTCTAAACTAGATTATTTCCTAGGGTTACAAACAAGAGCAGATCCTCCATTAATATCCAGCATCAGTGAGGGTATGGGGACAAGAGCAGTTTAATACCTACTACAGGAACCGCAAATGGGTATCACCCTCTTGTGGGTGACTTGTCAACACAAAATGAAAATGCATCCCTCTACCAACAGTTCTACTTTTATCCCACACTTGAGGCCAGGAATTTGAGATCAGACTGGGCAATACAGCAAGACCCCATCTCTAAAGAAATTTTTTTTAAAACTAGCTAGGCATGGTGGCATGTGCCTACAGTTCCAGCTACCTGGAAGCTGAGGCAGCAGGATAGCTTGAGCCCAGGAGTTTGAGTTTACAGTGAGCTATGATCATGCCACTGCACTCCAGCCTGGGAGACAGAATGAGACTCTGTCTCCAAAAAAAAAAAAAAAAGAATTTCTCCCACAGAATTACATGAACAACAGCATAATAATATTTGTTCAAAGATAATCACTGGAGAATTATTTGTAATAGTGAAAAACTGAAGGCAAATATCATTCAATAAGAGAATGAATAAATAAATAATGGTACATACTCATCATAAAGAACACTATTCAGCCATTAAAAAGAATGAGGTAATTATTCATACTGATGTGGAGAAACTTCATGACATGCTATTAAAATAAAATAAAAGCAATTTGCAATAATAGAATATATAAATGTGATCTCATTTTTATAGAAACAAAAATATAGAAAAATATTTTTAAAGTTCTGGATGGATAAATGTCAAACTAAAAGAGAAGAAATACAGGAAAGATTTTATATTTTAATTTATATACCTCTGAATGTTTAAATTTCTTCCAAAAGGCGTGCATTTTGTAATTTAAAAACAAACAAAAAACTCTCATCATGTCCCTTCCATAACTATCTTCTCTCTCCTTGCTTCTCTGCTGAATGTCTAGAAAACAATAATTTATTCTAACAGGCATACCGACTAGAACTATTTTTAAAAAAACAAATCAAAATGCCTTTCTTTTTTGAACAGTCTTGGCTGTTGCTAGATCACCCTATAAAAATTCAAGAAATTCAAGAAAACATTTTTTCTTGAAATGTTTTCTCCCTTGGTCTTTATAATATATTATACTGATTGTTTTTCTGGTTTTAGGAGACTTCTTCCTTCTCCTTAGATGTAGACATTCCAAAAATCTGTCCCTGTCCTCTTCCCTCTTAGTACTTTCTTGATGATCCTTGCCACACCTCTGTATCTTCAAGTATGATTTCTAAATAGATTCTTCTAGTTCACAGTGCTTGCCAAAACTGCTGACCTGATCAAGTATCTGATGAAAAGCTGTAAAGGGATGTCTATTCCTGCCTCCCAAACCAACTCTTGCTAAAGCAATGCAATATCTTTATCTTGAAACTACTTTCTCCATCTGTTTCCATTTTCACTTAATGATATCACCATCCTCCCAGTCACTCATAAGGGAACCTCAGTTATCTCAACTTCTGCTTTCCTTATTCCTATTTAATAAATTTCCAAATCAATCGTTCATTTATATATTCGTCAGATATTTACTGAAGAACACAGCTTATGGGCCTGATATGTACTGTGGGACTAGGCTGGGCAAAATGGAAAATAAACATTTACAGAGCACTTATTGTATGCTAGGTGCTGGGTATATAAACAGGAGAAAGCCCTGGTTCCTGTTCTGAAAGAGATTTTACTGGTGGAGACAGATGTGGAAACAGAATTTTTAATACCATAAGCTAAATGCAGTAATTCAGGAATATACTGGATGTTATGAGAGTGCAAAGGCAAGGCACCTATCTTTATCTAAGTAAGGGAAGGGTGATTCCTTAAGTATTCAAACTTAACCTTGGAAGATGAGGAAAAAAAATGTAAGAATGGTCTAGGTAAAAGAAAACAGCATTAGCAAATGTACCAACAAATAAAACTTCACCTCATATTTTGGGCAAGTTAAATAGGTATTATTACAGCATCAAATTTTGGGTGTGGGGTAGGGAGGAATGGAGATGAAGCAGGTGAGATAGGGCTGGTCAGATCATGAAAGGTTACATTTTCCATACTGAGGGGCTTGAACGCTATTTTGTGGCGTTCTGGAGTCACTGAAAGGCTTTCAGGAGAAAAATAACATGATCCAACTTGAATTTATGAAAAATGACTCTGGAACCATTTAGAGAATGGGCTGCAGGAAACTGGATGAGTTGGAAGGCTGCTGAAACAGCTCTGGTGAGAGACGAAGGTTTGCAATAGAGAAGCAGTAGTAGGAATGGAAAGACATAGTTTAAGAAATATTTAGGATTTAAAGAGGGCAGAACTTGATGTAAAAGAAAGAGAAGTCAAGAGTGACTAGCAGAATTTTGGGTTGATAAGCAATGCAGAGGAGGATTGGGGAAGGGTGGGAAAAATTAACTGCAGCTTGAGGTACTTATGGAACATCTGAGAAGATATTTCAAGAAAGTAACTTGATCAGCAGCTCCATGGCTTTTTGCTATGGCTGACTGAGTTTAGAGGTGGTAGGGTTGAGGGAGACAGAGTTGAGAAAGAATATGCTTCAATTTCAATTTCCCTGGTGTAGGAGGAGATACAGTCATTCTTGTGAGCAAGTAAAGCGGGTATTAAGAAGAGAGGTGAAGGTTTGGAGTAGGTATTGAGGGAAATCAAAATAGAAATGTAAAGAAAAAGATTTTCCAGAAATGTTGAGGCCCTAACAGAAATAGAAATCATACACTTGTAGCAGGGCTCAGGTGTACAGATTAAAAAGCAGAGAAAGTGGCGTGAGAGCTCGAGGGTTAGGATTTTACTGGGACAACGCAGCAGACTGCGGGTCAAGGGAAATAAATATACTGAAGTAGTTTAGGTCAACCATTTGGTCCAGGAGGAAAGTGAGGGAACAAGGACTGAAAGACTGGCAGGAAAACGAAGGGAAATAAATAATGTAGATATCCCTTTAAGGTAAAGCAAAAATGAAACAGCAACAACACCACAGATATAAAAACCCTTGGTATAGTGTATGTGAGAAACATGAGAATATAAGCTGAAAAGGAAGAAGCTGGGATGGCGGAGTCAGTAATTTTTCTGATGAAACCATAGTGGGTGATAGCAAGTTCTGGGTATGGCCATGGATGATGCTGGAGTGAACCGAGGAAGGCAAAAATTCTTCGGGTCTGGCAATGGATAGATCAACCATATGGATATTGGGATCTCACAGAATGATGGTAGGAGTTATGGGAGAGAAAGTGACTTTGAGTGGGATGTCAACGTCCTAGTGAGATAATGATGGAAAACAAAGGATGGAAAAGAATGAAGTGCTGCAGTAAAACTGGACATATATTTAGATTCACATAAAGAAAGAGATTTGCAAGAAAAATGCTGGCACTCTTCTCTCCGTTGTTTATCAGATGTGACAGAAAGAATGGCCTCTCTTAGAAAGTGATGCTTTCAGAAAAGACACTGATTTTAGGCAGTGATTCACAGCTTAGCAATACATTTAAATAACCTGGGGAATTTTTAACAAGAGTGATGGACTGAGTTCCACACACTTGTAGAAACTAAATTCATCAGTCTAGGGTGGGACCAGGACACTGTTTGTTTGCTTCCCTCTCTCACTCTCCTTTCCTTTTCAAAAAGCTCTATAGGTGATTCTAATGTCTAGGTGAGGTTGAAAATTACTAAGTTATTGCAAAAAGTGGGAGAAAACATTCTTTTAGAAAAAGGCAGGATGAAAAGCATGCATTTCCTTGAAACAGGGATTCTCTAAGGTACCTGTAGGAAACTCTCAGGGGACAGCAGGAAGGAAAGGGGTGTTAGTGATGTAAGACTAGGGGAGAAAAGGTAGACACTTAAGAGAATGAGAGAAGAGAAAAAACAGCACACACACTACTCAAATTTTGGCATGTGACTTTTTTTTTTTTTTTTTTTAAGAAAAAGAACAAGTCCTTGATTTAGAAGACTATACAATCTAGGCTAGAGAAACAGATAGATACCTCAATTCCTCCATTCACATTTCCAATGGCCTGATTCAGGTGCTGGCGTATCATACATAAACAATTGCTATATTGTCCAGTTTCTGAACCAGCCCAGGAATCAGCCATTTCTTCAAAAAGTCCTGGTACCTCATATTGGGGAAGGGGAAAAAAAAGCTATTGGATTGCCACAGCTCCCAAGTCCTTACTGTGGACACAGAAAGAGAATATGTGTATGTACCTATACAGTTATTTCTATATATAGGTTATATATATTGAAAAACATGAGTTTATACAGAGTTTATATGAATATCTTCAAAATTCCAACTCTAAACCAGCAGGGTTCATTTTAGCTTCTTCCCTTTCCATAGATACCCCTTCTCCAACAATGAAAAATAGTGGCTGCCATTTTCCTTAATATAGTTGAAGCGGTGTCATTCATCTGGGGTAATACCCGATATGTGTTGCCCCAAGCCAAGGAAATCAAGGATGTGGACACATAAGGAGTGAATTTAAGAGCGGGTGTTTAATAGGTGAGAGAAAGAAAAGCTCTTTCTCCTGCAGAGAAAGAGGTGCTCTTGAATGGGTCTTCCGGTTCCATGGTAAAATGCATGGAGTTTTATAGACAAACTTGAGGAGGTGGTGTCTGATTTACATAGGGCGCAAAAGATTGGTCAGAACAAGTGTGCCATTTACACAGTGCATGATGAAGGTGGCCACCCCATCCTAATCTTTTATTATGCAGATAGGTTCTCTGCCTTGTCAGTGCCATGTTGCCTGTTCCTTTACTGTACATGTGGTTGCGGAAGACGATGCCTCCATGTTGAACATGCCTGGCAAGGTTCCTATTGGCACAGCTGCCAGCATTCACCAGTATAATCTTCCTGCTTGGTCATCTATGCCTGTAGCTCGATTTCTCAGGCTGTTCTTTGTTAGAAAAGAAATGATTTGGAGGCTACTTCTTGTTAAAAGGGAAGCCTTACTGAGGACTCTCTTATCCTCACTAACTGCCTAAATAATTTCTTTTCAGCTCCTGTACTTAAGTACTACTTACTTAATACTTCTGTATTAAAATAATATTCTGTCGTCACAGCTGCTCATCTTTTACCAGCCTACCTCTCTCACACCACATGCCTCTGGGCTGCTTCTGCCAATATGCCATTCTATGGACGCTGTAGGAGACAAAATGTGCTACCCAAAGAAACGAAGGATTGTTGGGCTTAGGACATGCGGAGGTTTCGGTGAGCTGAGGTCGTGCCACTGAACTCCAGCCTGGTGACAGAGCAAGACTCTGTCTCAAAAAAAAAAAAAAAAAAAAAAAAAGAGGAAAGAAAAAAAGAAAAGAAAAGAAAAGAAAAAGCAAATGTGGGAAAGCTCTCTGCCCTCCCTTTATCTGCCTAAAAGCTGAACACAGATTTACAGAGACAAAAGGCACACTGCTTGCCTTCTACTAGAAAGAACAAAGGTTAAACACTGAAGGCAACTTTAGACTCTTATCATCTGAAGGTAACACCAGGGAAATCTAAATTAATGAGCTTTACTAACTAGCCTTCATCTGCCATTTAGTTCTCTTGACTCAATTTGCTACCTTTAGGAACTCAAAGTCCTTTACCGTCGTCTCTTTCCTTTTCTAAAATTTTACTGTTCTTCATTGAAGATGCTATAAAAGCTGGAATTAAAACTACCTCTTTGAGAACTACTCATTTTCAGAATGTCTTTCATGTACATATGAAACACACATGTTAATAAATTTATGTTTGCTTTCCTCTTGTTAATCTTTTTTTTCACCATAGGTCCATTCCAACTAAGAACCTATGAGGGTTGAAGAAAAAATTATTCTTCCCCTGCAACACATTCCCTGCCTAGCCATGACTGGGCTACTCCTGCTGTTAAGGAAGCTCTCTTTGTCCCTCAGGTAACAAGACCCCAAGCAGGGCGAAATGCCACATGGATACCTCCTTCTCATTCTGCTCAAGCTCCAACACACAACACCAGTGCAGTCTCCATATGGAAGCCCTCCTCACCCAGCACAAGTTCTGATATTCTATGCCTAGCTGCCCTCTTCTATAGATGCCCTTCTCACACGATTCACACTCTAATGCCTCAAGATCAAATTATTTTTTGGTTAGGGTGTGAGGGAGGGATCAAGGTTCATTTCTTCCAATTTATATCCAATATTTATATCCAATATTCCTAGCATTACTTGTTTAAAAAACTTTCCTTTTTCTACTAAATTGCTTGGCACTATTGTCAAAAAATAGTTGAGCATATGAGTGTCTAGACTCCATTCTTTTCCATTTATCTATTTATGCATCTTAAGGTAAATGCCAACCTGTATTGATTATATAATTTTAATTTACATAACTAAAATTAGGTAGCATAAGTCCTTCAAAATAGTCTTCTAGGATAGCAAAGACTGTCACTGCTATTCTAGTCCTTTCACATTTCCATATAAATTTCACAATAAGTTTGCCAGTTTCTATAAATCAGTATATTGGTATTTTGACTGAAATTGCATTGAATCTAAGATTCAGTTTGGAAAATAATTTTGATATTTATAACAATATTGAGTGGTCAAATTCAAGAGCATATCTTTCCTTCCATTTAGTTTTCTTAAATTTGTCTCAGAAGTATTTTGTGGTTTTCAGTGTAGAGATATTTTACTTCTTTTGCTAAATTTATTCTTAATTATTTGATGGTTTTGATGCTACTATAAATGCTTTCTTTTATTTTCTATGCTAATTACTGTTATTATATAGAAATAAATTTTATTTTTATACATTGAATTTGTATTCTGTGATTGTGTTAAATTCACTTAACAATTCTAGTGCTTATCTCTGTAGCTTCTTTAGTATTTTTCCATGTATACAATAATGTTATCTGAGAATAAAGACAGTTTTGCTTACTTCTTCCCGATATTTCTCATGCCTGATCACACTAGGATCTCCCAAACAATGTTGAATAAAAGTGGTAAGAGTGGACATCTGTACCTTGTTCCGAAAAGTGTTCATTATTAAAGAGGTGTATCTCTGTTGACACTCCTCAATTTTCTAGCTTGCTGAGAGGTCTTTTTTTTCTTCCTATAATGAATAAGCACTGGATGAGTTATGTCGAATGCTTTTTCTGCATCTGTTTGAGATGAAGTTTTCCTTTAATCTTTAAAAAGGATTAAAGTCTTCTTTATTATGTTAATATAGCAAATTACATTGATTGATTTCCAAATGTTAAGCTGACTTTGCATTCCAGGAATAAATCCTATTTAGTCAAGTTGTACTATGCTTTTTACATATTCCTGAACTTAAATTGCTGATAATTTGTTAAGGATTTTTGTGTGTGTGTGTTTTTTTTCTTTTTGTATTTACACCCTTGAGGAAGATTGGTCTGTCAGTTCTCCCCAAATTGATTGAATCATAATTCGATTTCCTTAATAGAAACTGACAAACTAAATCTAAAATGTAAAGAATGTAGAAGAGAAAAAATAATTTTTATTTAAAAAAGTAAAGTTTGAAGGTTTACTATACCTAATTTCAAGATTTACTATAAAGCTCAAGTAACCCAGAGTATGTGGGATTGACATAAGAATGGACATACAGATCAATCAAACAGAAGTCCATAAATTTTGTGTGTGGTGTGTGTGTGTGTGTGTGTGTGTGTATGTGTGTGTGTATACACATTCAACTGACTTTTGAAAATGTATCAGGCAATTCAACGATGAAAAAAGCTTTTTTCAACAAATGGTGCTGGAGTAACTGAATATCTGTATGGAAAAAGAATGGGGCTGGGTGTGGTGGCTCAAGCCTGTAATCCCAGCACTTTGGGAAGACAAGGCAGGCGGATCACCTGAGATCAGGAGTTCAAGTCCAGCCTGGCTGACCTAGTGAAACCCCGTCTCTACTAAAAATACAAAAATTAGCCAGGAATGGTGGTACACACCTGTAATCCCAGCTACTCAAGAGGCTGAGGCAGGAGAATTGCTTGAACCTGGGAGGCAGAGGATGCAGTGAGCTGGGTTTGTGCCACTGCACTGTAGCCTGGGTGACAGAGCAAGACTCCATCTACACCCTCCCCCAAAAGAAAGAATGAACCTTGAACCCTACCTCATACTACACACAAAAATGTATTTAGTGTAGATCATAAACTTAAGTGTAAAAGTTAAAACTATATACCTTCTATAGCAAAACACAAGAGAATATCTTTCTAACGTTCATCAATATTAAAAACTCCTACTCTTCAAAAACACCATTAAGGAAATAACAGGGTAAGTCACACACTGGGAAAAAATATTCACAACACATATATGATGTATTGTGATCATATGAAGACTGATGAAGACTTTGTATCCAAAATATTCAAAGAACTCTATGTTCAATAATTGAGTTGTTTATCTAATTAAAACTGGTTAAAATATTTCACAAAAAGATATATGAATGGCCAATGAACATCATCAGGAGAACTGCACACTAAAACCACAATGAGATGCTATTCCACATCCATTAAAATGCTTAAAATAAAAGTGTGATAATAACAAGCCTTGGCAATGACACGGAACAACTGGAATTCTGTTGCTTTCCTGACAGAATTGTTACACAGCTTTTGAAAACAGTTGGGCAGTTTCATGTACAGTTGAAAATAAAGTTACAATATGATACAGTAATTTCACTCCTAGATGTTTACTTAAGAGAAAAAAAAACATATCTACTAAAGATGTGTACACAAATGTTCACAGCAGCTCAGTTGTTTTTTGTTTTGCCAAAATCTGAAAATGATTCATATGTCCATCAACAGATGCACTGATAAACAAGTTGTAATATACAATGAATTATTTCTAAGGAATAAAAAAGTAATGGACTACTGAAACATGCAGCAATATGGCTATATCTCCAAACATTATGGTGAGTAAAAGATATCAGACTTAGGCATACTGTATGATTCTATTTATATGAAGATTTAGAATGTGCAAAAGTATTTCAAGTGATATATGTCAGATCATTGGTTGCATGGGCTAGGGACTTTTGGAGAGGAACTCACCAAAAAGTGATGCAAGGTACTTTTTGGGGTGATGGATACTTTCCATCATAATTGGGGTTTGGTGTTAATTACACAACTACATTCCTTTGTTAAAACACATCAAGCTTGATATGTGCATTTCACTGAATATAAGTTATATTTAAATAAAATTGATTAACAATAAAGTTGAAGACAAATGCAGGAAAACTTTCACCAAAGAACTTTTAAATATACTGAGATGTATCAAAATTAAGAACTATGTAAGTTATTTCCCAAATTATAAGCACCCAGATATCACACTGAAGAAACATTCACTGACCATGTACTTTGAACCGTTCACTGTGCCAGGCACCATAAAGTCAAAACCTAATTGTTAGATGATCAGTGTCTCTCATCAGTTCACACAGTCTAGATAAAATGCAAACAATGAATTATTGTTAATACAACAACATCATTCACTGATATAAATGGAATTATTAGAAATAGTTTTCTGTCATTCTTATTTAGCATCTGATGGAGCTGTTAAAAGTGATGAAAAAATAACCAAAATCAAGACAGGAGAAGAAAGGTTCAATTCCTAGCATCTAGGCTTGCTACACTGTCTAACTCACCCTTAAGTTCCTAAGACTTTGCTGAACTATATTTCCATATTTTAATATCATAAAATACTAAATGGGAAACTTTGAGTAGCCCTGATTTAGGAAGGGGAAAGAAAAAACATTCTCAGTTCTTGAAGTTTAATGAAACTCTGGTAATTCAAAGCACCTTGAACTTTTCTTGCTATTTTGCCCAAATCTCATATCGCGATAGTCTGTCTGAGTTTGAATGGCAAATTTTAAATGTCATTCAGGACCAACTGAATACCATATGTATTTGCATTCCTTAAAAGGTAGAAAAACATTAACCTTTTGTTTTATTGAATTAAAATGCCATGGAAATGCTGTTGTAGTCTTGGGAGACTGAAATACTTTTACAAAGAAGAATAGCTGTCATTTATTAACACAAAGAACAATTACTTGATAGGATGCCTTCTGACAAAAAGCAGATTGGTATTCTCATCATAGAAAAGGCATTATAAAAAAAAATCTAGCCTAGACCTCTGAGACTTGAATAATTTAAAGCTGCATTTGGTGCAATTTGAATTTTTCTTTAGGGAGGCAAAGTTAAATACCTTTAATTTGTTCTAATTATTTCAAATTTGCAAGTTAATTATGGCTGATCATTAAATAACAAAAAGGACTATCATCTCCATAGAGTTTTACCTCCTACCCTCTGCATTACTTAAGCTAGATTTTAGTATGCATGAATTAACTTTCTAAATAATCACACGGTTTGACTAAATGGCTCAGTAAAATGAGCTCTGATCCTCCGAATAAGCATTAATGGACATTAGAAATGCTACTGGGACTCATGTTACTTACATTATAAGTATTTTTAATGGGGCCTTATTTACTAATCTTTATGTACTGTTCAAGTTAGAACACCATACAGATGCATTATTCTGCTTTACTAGAAGAAAAGTCCCATCTTTGAGACAATAAAAACAAATGTCCATTTAACACCAACTAAATTCACGTTAAAATTAATGCAGGGATGAGACAATGGGATTTAACTTGTTTTAGCTAGCTGCTCATCTCAATAAATCGATCTAGCAAAAATGGTCTGCTTGGTCTGTAAATGAAATATTACAGATCTACTGATTAGCTCAGTGACTCAAGGAGCAAAGGCAGGACTAATAATAACCATAAGCTAGCATTTAAATTCCACCTGCTATTTGAAAAGAAGAATTCATGATTTCTTATGTTGTACTACTTTTCAGTTACCATTTCTGTGTATACTTGGATACCAGTGAATAGAAAGCCAGGTGTCACATACCATACTGCTTAGAACTCGTCTTAAAGAAAATTTCCCTAAACATCCCAACTAAATCTTCATATTTATCAGCAACGGACCTGTGAATGAACAAAAATTTTGAGACCAAAGTGTTTAAAAAACAAAATTTAGTACATGAAATAGTCCATGTACTGTCAGATCTTTCTGCCTTCCCACTCCAAAATTATCAATATAAATTTTATTTCCATATATCCAACAATATTATCTGACAGCCTACTATGTGTCAGTTCTGTATTCAGGCATGGAGGTACACAAAGGAGTATGTGAGTACCTTTGAATATTTATAGATGAAAAAGAAGAAATAGGCAACTAAACAATGAATACATAATGTGGCAGGTGTTATGATGGCAGTATGCAAAGTGCTACATGAAAGAGGTAACAATAAAAGGAAGCTTGCAAGAAGAGAAGAATGAGGGAGGTCATGAAGGGAGTGAGGTAAGAAAAGTCAGTAAAAAGGAATAATAATTTACTGGTGTTTATGATGCAAAGGCACTGGCATGGTCCCTGGCTTTACAAGACGTGACCATCACAGTGATTAATTTACTTATGCCAAATCCCTTAGGTGTACTGGGTAGAATAATGGTCTCTGGACAATAATAGATAGAAAAACGTAACTTAGTTTTGCAGTTTAGGAAAGAGAAGAGTCTGACCCTGAGGAGCACATAGGGCAGCAGAGTGGTTAAGAACATTAGCTTTGGTGTTAGGCAGAACTGGATATTCCACAGCTATTTGTTAGTTCTGATAGATGTAATTTCTTAACCAGGTTACTTAACCTCTCTGGGCCTCATTTCCTCATCTATAAAACAACTTACTAATACTATGTAACTCATAGGGTTGTTGTGAGGATTAAATGAATTAACACATATAAAATGTATACAAAGAGTGCTTAGCAATTAGGTGGGCATGGTGGCTTATGCCTGTAATCGTAGCTACTTGGGAGACTGAGGTAGGAAAATTGCTTGAACCGGTACCCGGGAGGCTGAGGTTGCAGTGAGCCAAGATGGTGCCACTGCACTAAAAAAAAAAAAAAGAAAAAAAAAAAGAAAGAAAAGAGTGCTCAGCACATATACACTACCTAAATGCTGGCTTCTATTATTATCATTATTTATGTTACTATTAAATGAGGAAACATTTAAAAGGCTTAGAGCAATATCTAGTACATAGGAGGTGTTTAATAAGTTATTATGGATTGGCTGAAGAGATAGATGTTATAATTGCTGCAAATTATAGAGAAAAAGCAGGTCATGGTGGGGGGGTGGGTAGAGATAATTGGATTGGATATGGAGATGTTGAATTTGAGGGATGTGTAAATTACTTGGGCTAGTTACATGATCATAAGTTATAAGGACAGGTTTGACCTCAGGAGGGAAAAGCTGGGACCTGAGATAAAGATTGTAGAGTTATTGGCATAGAGATATGATCTAGTCATGGAAATGAATTAAGTTTCCCACAGAGAAAGAGGTCTATTGAGAAAGGGAAAGAGGATGAAACTGTCAATATTTAAACAGTACGCAGAGGCAAAGGAAGCAAATGCCAATGGAGAAATAATCTCCAACAGGGAGATAAGCAGAGAAAGAAAGAATAGTGTCAAGAAAACATGGGAATGAAAGAGATATCAGAAAGGTTAGCTATGTCACCTGTTATTGAAAAGTCAAGTAAGATGAGGATTAAAAAGCAAAAAGATTTGAGAATTAGGAGGATACTAGTGACCAGGGGAGCATGGTTTTAGTTGAGTGATGTAGTAGACCAGGAATAATTGGAAGGTGAAGAAAGAGAAGATGAAAATACAGCTTATGCTCTCGAGAAATATAAAGAAAAACATGGGGCAATAGCTTAATAGCAAGGCAAAAATGAGTGTTTTTTTTTTTGTTTGTTTTACTTTGTTTTAAGGGGAAGAATCCTTGAGCAAGCTTGTAAGCAGAAGAGAAGGAATGAGAGTGAAGAGGAAGAGCCTGAAGATATAAAAGGTACTGATCCAGAAGACATTTGGATTTAAGATCTCTGTGGGACTGCTAAGCCGTAATGCCCGATGGGCACATTACAATAAGAACTCCAGAGAAAGGCTGGTGCTTCACATTAAGATGTGATCCTGCTGTATAATTAGAGATTAGAGCAGATCTCATTTTTAGTGAAGGTACTAGAAGGTGTTACTAGATTTTAATTTGCTCCTTTACTTAAAAAAGAAAAAAGCTGGAATTTCATTAATTAAAATATCTTCAATTGTGTCCAGAAGAAGCAGTAACTGAGGGGAAGAAAAAAAGAGAATGATGATGAAGTTATACTAAATAAAACACTCTACTGCAGTGATCACTAAACAGCTAAATTAGCATTCTATTGCTCAAATCCTAGAAAGGCCTTGACAATTTCTATATGCTCTTCAATAAATAAAATAGCTCTTTAAGTCAGTTAATGTATATTTCCATGTAGAATGAGTCCTTTTAACTTTTTAAAGTATTAAGAGAATGTAAACATATGGGAAGACAAAAATGTCAGTTCAATATAAACAAAAAAAGACAGGTATAAACCAAAGTATGAAGACTGTCCACTACATGATTAGTTTCCTAAGGGCAGAGACAAGGCCTCACTCTATTCTGAATCCCCAGCAATGCCTTCCACGTGGAGGTACACAGATAAGAGGACCAACATACATCTACTGAAGAAATGAGTATAATTTGGAGGACATTTGTGGGATTAGAACAACAGAACTCTGAGTTAGTTGTTAGCTCTTTCTTGTATTGTGGACCATTCATAGTCAACCTTAGATTTATAATCCATATTTTAATTTCATTCAAATATGTACTTATGAAGCTTAAAAAATCTGGCACAAGATGAGAAAGACACTATGAGGATATATTTACAACATTATGTCAAAAAACATCTTGCAAATGAACCATGAATATAATACAAAATTTTGGAACTGAGAGTAATCCAATATATGGTCCCAAAGGCCTATAAATTTATTAAAAATGTCAAAGAACCTCATGTTTGTCACTTAAGGACTGTGGTTGAAATCTCCTTTAAGAAAACCAAGGTCCACTAGTGAATCAACACATGGCCAGAGTGTTACTGAAGATATAAGGTAAGGACCAGCCTACATATTTCTATAGCAGTGGTTCTTAAAGTGTGATACAAGGATGCAAAAAGTATTTTCACTTTTCTCTTACCAAACTTCAAACTATGTTATAAGGTTACAGTAACCAAAACAGCATGGACCTGGTACAAAACAGACACATAGACCAATGGAACAGATAGAAAACCCAGAGATAAAGCCACACACCTACTGGCATCTGATCTTCAACAAAGTCAACAAAAATGAGCAACAGGGAAAGGACTACGTGTTCTATAAATGATGATGGGATAACTGGCTACCTTTTACCATACACACAAATTAACTCAAGATAGAAGAAACATTTAATGTAAGACCTCAAGCTATAAGAATCTTAGAAGAAAATTTAGGAAATACCATTCTGGACATTGGCCTTGGGAAATAATTTATGATTAAGTCCTCAGAAGCAACTGCAACAGAACAAAAAATTGGCAAGTGGGAACTAATTAAAGAACTTCTGAACAGCAAAGGAAACTATAAACAGAGTAAACAGATAACCCACATAACAGAGAATATATTCACAAACTATACATTTAACAAAGGTCTAATATTCAGAATCTATAGATAGCTTAAACAATTCAAAGCAAAAAACAACCCCATTAAAAAGTGGGCAAAAGACAGGAACTGAAAAGAAGACAGACGCTGGCCAACAAACATGAAAAAATGCTCAGTATCACTAATCATCAGAGAAACGCAAATCAAAACCATAATGAGATACCACTTCACACTAGTCAGAATGGCTATTTTTTTTAAAAGTCAAATCACAACAGTTGCTGGCAAGACTGCAGAAAACAAGAAACACTTATGCACCGCTGTTGTGAATGTAAATAAATTAGTTCTGCTACTGTGGAAAGCAGTCTGGAGATTTCCCAAAGAACCTGAAACAGGACTACCTTTTGACCCAGCAATCCCACTATTGGGTATACATCCCAAAGAAAACAAATCATTCTACCAGAAGGACTCATGCACTCATATGCCCATCGCAACACCATTCACAATAGCAAAGGCACTGAATCGCCCTAGGTGTCCATCAGTGGTATACCGGACAAAGGAAATGTAGCAAGTGTACACCATGAAATGCTACACAGCCATAAAAAAGAATGAAATGATGTCCTTTGCAGCAACATGGATGCTACTGGAGGCCATTATCCTAAGCAAATTAGTGCAGGAAAAGAAAACAAAATACCGCATGTTCTCACTTATAAGTGGGAACTAAGCATTGGGTACTCTGTATATAAAGAAGGCAATAAACACTGGGAACTACTAAAAGGTGGGAGGGAGGGACACGGCAAGGGCTGAAAAACTAGCTATTGGGTAGTATTCTCAGATAGAATCATTTGTACCCAAACTTCAGCATCACAATAGATACACTTAGGAAACAAACCTACCCACGTACCCCTGAATCTAAAGGAAAAGTTGAAATTATTTTTAAAAATTTTAAAATATTTTCATAATAATATGAAGGTGTTATTTGCCTTTTTCACTCTCATTCTCTCAGTAGCATATAGTGAGATTTTCCAGGAGGTGCACAACATGTGACACCACAAAAGAGTGAATGCAGGAGAAATGAGAATACAACTGTATTCTATTAAGCCAGAGATTTAAAAGATTTGCAAAAATATAAAACAATATTTTTCTAAGTTTTTTTTGAAGGAAATACTGCAATTTTTCATAAAAATATATTGTTTATATTAACTTATAATAGGTTTATTATTACTTTAAAATCAATAAATATTTACATATTAAACATTAATAGATATGACATTAAATATATACGACTTACATAAAACCTCTTTTGGGTCCTCAAAAACATTTGAGAATGTAAAGGGATCCTGAGATCAAAATGTTTGAGAATTGCTACTCTATAACATGATAAATGATGAGCTCATAGAAATAATTACTAATATGTTCTTTGGAAAATATAATACGGCATCAATATGGAAGATGTCAGAGATCAACGGCAAGAAAACCTTTTCATGCAAATGTTTTTAATTTTAAAATTTAGTGTATAGTAAAATTGACTTTTGGAGGGTATATAGTTTTATGAATTTTAACACATGTACAGATTCTTTTAACCAACACCACAAACAAGATATAACATAATTCCATCACCCTAAAAAACTGTACTATTCCAGTGTAGTTACGACCTTCCCTCCCTCACCCTAACACCTACAGTCACTATTTTCTCCATTGCTAGTTTTTGTTTGTTTGTTTGTTTTTGAGACAGACTTTTGCTCTTGTTGCCCAGGCAGGAGTACAATGGTGTGATCTCTGCTCACTGCAACCTCCGCCTCCTGGGTTCAAGTGATTCTCCTGCCTCAGCCTTCCAAGTAGCTGGGATTACAGGCATGCAACACCATGCCCAGCTCATTTTGTATTTGTAGTAGAGATGGGGTTTCACCATGTTGGCCAGGCTGGTCTTGAACTTCTGATCTTGGGTGATCCACCTGCCTCAGCCTCCCAAAGTGCCAGGATTACAGGAGTGAGCCACCACTGTGCCGGGCCATAATCACTAGCTTCATCTTTTCTGGAATGCCATGCAAATGGAATCAAACAACAGGATAGAATTTTTGAGACTGGCTTATTCAGCACAATGTCTGTGAGATTCATTTAAGTTGTTTCATGTATCAATACTTCCTTCCTTTTCATTGCTGAGTAGTATTCCATTGCATAAATTTACATAGTTTATTTCACCTTCACCCATTGAAGGACATTTATATGACTTCCAAGTTGTGGCTATTGCAAATAAAGTTGCCATGAGCATTCAATTAACTAAAGGAAACTCTTAACATTTCAGTCAAAAGTAAACTAAGAAATCTTCCAGCCTTTACCACTGATAACAGTAGTTTGAAAAGAAGCTTTGTTCCTGTATTATCAATAAAAGTTTTGTGATAAACTTTAAAAATACCATCCAAAGTTCCCTAAATCAGACTATGTAATTTACCTCAAGGGAATGCATATTCCCCATTTACTGAAGAAAAGTCAATTTACCTTCCAATATGCTCCTGGAGCATTTATCAGGAGTTCCAATTCCAATTAGCCCTTCTTTTCTGCCCAGGCAAGAGACTGACATAAACCTCGCCTGACCAATGTGCATCACAAAACCCATTCTCTGGCATTTACAGAATCATGTTTTATGGTCTGACTACTAAATAAAGCAACCAGCAAGAGGCTTCCTTGTCTCCTTGGACCAAACAGTACCAAAAATCTCTCTCTAGGGCTTTTGTTACTAAACTTGGTAATGACAGCCAAGCTGATAGAGTAACATGTATAATCAAAGAAAATTCTGTAAAAATCCTAAATAAAGCATGCTACAAGACCTTTTATTTTCAGACAAACAATATGACCATGACTATATATACACCGTATTCCATCAGAGGGGCCTCAAAACTAGCCCTTGGACATTGATAGAAGGCAGCTTTGGGTAAATGAATAGCAATTCTGAAACGCTTTTCTTTTTTTTTTGGCCAGTGTGTCCTATTCATAAAACCATCATCCACTGAAAGTAAATACGAATGTAATAGAAAGCAGGGAAAAAAATAAATTAATAGCATTTTAGAGAGATTTTAAGAAAACACTTAAAAGGACACATAATTACAGCAGCCAGCTTTGAGCTATAAAATCCTGGATTTCTTGTCATTTGTATGAGCTATGTATACCCTGGCATTCATTTGACCCCAGAACCCTCCAAGAGTATGAAAAGCCCTAGAGTATGAATAAGGATAAAATGAGAGTCTTTAATTACCACAGAGTGTGACTAGTTTAAAGGAAATCAATCATGCTACCTTAATGTTAACAGTTACATATAATTTACATGACAGTCCTTTTTTTCCTCATATAATGTTTGTTGCTACAGGCACTACTGTATAGTTGCCAGATGAACCATAGTTTAAAAATTCTGCAATTTGCACTGTTATCTTTTGAGTTGTGCTGTTATGCAAGATGGCTTCTGTGTCTGTGCAGCAAGTGTGTTTCACCAAAAAAAAATGCTCACTGTTAGGTAAGCCAGCATTGGGTTGTTTATTAGGTAGAAGCAGGGGGTTGCTAAATATGAATATCTATAATAATCAGGCATGAAAAAACAAACTATGACTACAGTTTATATAGTTCATTCATTTGGAGATGGAAGCCTCTTTCTGTGTTGAAAGGTGCTACAAACACAGAATCAAAGGATCACAAACTATGGTCCACAAGGTTTACCTCAGATAGCATTACTCAGCCATCAGTGGCACATACTTGCTCTAGAAAGCAAGGGAAATTCTGACACTACTTTGAATCTCCAGTGGCCCTAAAGATAGGTAAAACTATTTGCTAAACATAATGACAAAAGCATTACAATAAAATGTTTACTGAACAGTCACGTTACAGAACATGTAAGTCTCATAAATTAATTAACATCGGTATTACTCAAGTATAGAAAGGATCTTGCCTACCTGTTCCCAAACATCAGAATCACCCAAGGAGCCTTCTGAAAATACACATTCCCAGGCCCTACCCCTATTGTGATTTAATCTATTATTTTAAAGATTTGATGTGATGAGTAAATACCATTAGGCATGTACTAAAATTTTATATGAATTCATATTATTATTAGTTACCTAATAAAACCATACTGGGGTTATAACAAATAGAACAGGATGGAGCACAAAGCTATGGAACACATGGCCAAAACCAAGCCCCCCAACACTAACGGGAAACCTAGAAAAAAATCAGTGTAAGCATTGTTTGAGTCACAGGGCTCCAGAGATGAAATCTTCTAATTGTATTATGAAAAGACACATACATTTTTTTTCTTATCCATGGGGCATTTTAAGAACGCTTTTTCAAATGCTTTTGTGAAATCAGGATTATTTTGTTCTACCATATTTCTGTTTCCCAGTTCAGAAATCTTGTAAAAACGAACTGAGACTAGGCTAATATTTCTTTTTGGTGGCAAATCATTTTAAAAATAATGTATGTATATAATTAAAAACTTTTTAACACTACTGCACAGCATAAATAAAAATTAACTTTCCTGCCCTATGCTCAATTTTATTCCCGTTTGTTTCACTGTGAGTTCTTCCAGTGGTTATGCTATTTGTTATACATAAAACCCATAATGCCATATATTATTATAAACATCCGTTTCTTAATTAATCAGCTTAGGAGCCTTTCCATTTCTTTATAGGAAAGATGAGTATTTAGCTCAGATCTCTCTCTCTTCTCCTCATATCTCGATTTAGTAAATTTTATCATTTAAATTCTATTAGTTACCAAGACATACCTCAGTAACATACCAAACCCCTTATTTCTTATTTTGCCAACTTTAATTGGTGAAATTCTCTCTTAATTCCACACTAGGTAGGAGGAAGAAATGTGTTCTCCATACTTCCTTCCACCCTTCTTCACAGACTTCACCTTTGGCCTTCTGTCAGCTATAGCATCAACTCTACATTTTTGGTATTCACATTTACTCTCCATTCTGCATATAATTCTCTCCTGTGTTTGTCTATAGACTAACTCTGAAACTGAAAACCAATAAATATCATTTGCCATATTATGATTACATGAATATTATTCACTACTGAAGAAATTAGTATGGCTAACTGAAAAGAAAACATAATAAAATCTTCTCAATCTCTTCCACCCGAAGAAAGAAATCGCAACCTTAGGGTTAAATAGGCTCTCTATTCCTAATATAATACACCTCCAATTTCTCAGAATCATGCCACAAATTGTTTCATATTTGGTACATTTTTTGGTTTAAACTTTGTTTTTACTAGATTTACTAAATATTCATTAAAAAAATCAAAATGAAAATAACTACTGACTTTTTCTTCTCATGTGTATCAACTGGTAAAGAGCTATACTGTTTGTTTCGCAGTAGTGGCTACCTTCCATAGAATGGACATACTATAATTTATGCAGTCATTCTCTTAATGATGGGAATTCAGGTTCTTTTCAGGTATTTTTTTTTTCACTACAAATAATGCTGCCAGAAAATATTTATCCATATATTTTGTTTTCATAATTTTACTTCCAAGGGAAAAATTATAGGAATGGAATTTGAGGTCAATAAGCAGATTCATCTTTAGGTTTTCTTTAAAATATTGAGGTATGATGTAATAAATTAATAAAATTTATCCTTTTAAAATACAAAGTTCAATGAGTTTGACAAATGTATACTGTTATGCTACCAGCATCACAATCAAGGTGCAAAATACTTTCATCACCTCAAAAGTGCCCTAGGTCCCTGCTGTCAAACCCATCAACTGCAACATACTTGTCCTTTCCACATTCCCTCCTGTTACAGTGGTAAAGTCTTCCTTCTCTTGACTAAAGATAATTTTCCCACCTGTGATTCAGTTTCTAGGTTCTGTATCACTGGGATCTCCTTTTATCAATAGTCCCCTCTCCTGTATTTTCAATGTCTTCATACTGCTTCCTTGCCATCTACATTTAAATATCTTTGTGACTTACTTGGCTTAACAAAAGCCACCTTTGGCTCTAACTCTGCATCCAGCTACAACTCCCTGCTTCTCCCCTTCACGGCTAAGTCCCGTTGTCATTACTACTTCACCTCCCACTCAATCCAAAGTCCATTATCTTCCATTCTTACTATCTCTGTACTAAGTTCAATGGACACATTATCATCCTTATCATATAACCCTTTAAGCATGATATAATAATTATTACTCCTTTTTTGAAATTCTTTTTCTCCTTGACTTTTATGACACAACTTTCTCTTGGTTTTTTGCCAGTCTTTCTTACTGCTTGTATTAGTCTCCATTGCAGACTCCTCTTTCTCGGCTAATTCTTGAGATATTGCTTTTATCTGAGATTCTATTTTAGCCTCATGTCATGTCATCTAAATGCACTTAAATTCTAAATATTTAAAAACATCATCCCAAACAAATACTATATACTATGTCTGTAAGTCTGATTCAGCTTGGATGCCACCAGTTTCAGTTTTCTGTAACAATCTCTCTTGGAGATTTGTGTATATCTTTGGTTTCAATGTTCATTCATATGTTTTACACACACACACACACACACACACACACACACACACGTTCTCTGTCAAACATCTCCTTCATTCACGCAATCACCAAATAACAAACAGGAGGCCTGCATCTCTTCAAAAACCTTAAGGTCCAGTGAAAGTGCTTTTAATTTTCAACATGTCTACTATCCTAAAGAATATGTTCAGAGTTTTATCTTATTAGCTCTTCTGTATTCACTTTAACAACTTTTAATTAGGAAAGCTAGCTTTTGATGTTCTTTCCGGTCATCAAAGTAATTCACCTACAGCTAAAAATCATTTTTCCGCTGTCTGAGGACATGGTCCTACACCTCAAATCTATGTTTGTGATCTATAGTCACATCATGACTCCCACAGAATTATTAGATTTGAAGAGTCTCAACAGGTTTTTTGTAACGATAGATGGATAAATAGATAGAAGTCCTAAAATGATGACACATTTTCTTTAGAATTATGTCAGGTCTACATTAGACTATCTCCAAATGGATATATGGTATTAACTAACCTGATGAATTCGTCTTATAAAAGACAATATATTTCCTTGATTAATAGATTTCCTTGGTTTTATAAGAACGCAGAAATTTTCTTCGCTATTATTGTGTTTTTCAAATGATTGGATATACACAACGGTAATTTGATTCATTCTCTTTCTGCTCCTTCTCTTTTACGTATGTTTATTTAGTTTACACATTCATAAAATGAGAGAGTTGAACTATACCTCTATAGGCTCTTTAAACTCTAAAAATTTAAAAATCTATCTTCATGGTTTTGGTTTTTATTCTTTTCATTATAATTTTTCAAGAAGCAAAATCTCTATAGTATAAGTATGACAGAACAGAGCTTGTCTTTTATCTCTCTAAGCTGTCATAGTTTTCCATTTACCACATACCTGACAGTGCTTCTCCCTACTTAAGAAAGCTAGAAATTTCTAAAATCTAGATGCTCCTCAGAATCTTATACTTTTCAGATTCCTTTTATATTAATTTTTTCATTCTCTCTAGAAATTCTTCAAACTTTCTAATGAAGTGGAGTTTTAAAAGCTATCCTTTTTTGGTATTCTCTGAAAGACACCTGCTTGCACATAAAGCACTTATGATTCAAAGACCAATACAGCGAAATTTCTGTAGTAACAGAAATCAGAATAGAAAACTACTTCACAGCTAGGAATTTCATTTACAGGTAGAACTAGAGCCTCTCTGGCCATCCTTGAGAGTTTCTGGGCTGGTTCTCTGGATGAACTACGAGACCTTCTTTGTCTTAAGTAAAACCATTCATTTTTTACACCATCCAGCACTTCTTTACTAACTTTACTAATAAGGTAACAAAGATTATAGAATCTCTTTATCAAACTACCAGGAATTCTAAATAATTACTCATCTCTTCTCATCCCCCTTTCTTTGCTATAAGGTCATGTTGCTTTTTTATCCCCCATTCGATCTCAGCCAAAGTAACTTCTGTGTATTATTTTACAAGGAAACATATAACGAAATAAACAGCAAAACATATGACATAGTGTCCTCATGCAGGGAATTTTAGTAAATGTCACTGAGAGTCAGTATAACTAAATTTTATTTACAATCCTATCTTTTATTATTGCTAAAGTATTGTAGCTACCATTAGATCACACTGAGTAGTCACAGACTAATCGGTATGTTGTAAAATCAAGATGAATGTTTTTAAAAAATCTATGCTTCTCCTGCCTCTGGTTCATTTGCATATGATTTTGTCTTTACACCTTTGGTTTTTGAAAATCAAGTGTTCATTTTGGAAGTTTTAGATTTCCAGCAAAGTTTCAAAGATTATCAGGAGTTTCCATATATCCTTCATCCAGTTTCCCCTGAAGTCAACATCTTATAGTACTACATTTGTCAAAACTAATGACATTTTTCTAAGCTCATCTTTCCTTTTCTTTGCCCCATCCCTACAATAAGCCATTTCTCTAAGAGCTTCTTTTAATGGAGAATGGTATTTATAAACCAATATCTGGGTGAACTCACTACAACTGGGTATGACTACTTCTAGGCTCGCTCAGCAGACAAAGGCAGGAAACACATATCATGTATATTAACACAAATCTGTATTTATTGTATAGGACCACTGTCATTTTATACATACATTCACATATTCACAAATACACAAAAACACACACTATGGACTGAACTGTGGGCTCCCCACCCTCAATCATATAGTGAAGGCCTAACCCCCAATATGATAGTATTCGAAGATGGGTCCTTTGAGACGTAATTAAGTTCAGATGAATTCATGGGGAGGTGGTGGCAAGATTAGTGCTCTTTTATAGAGAGACACTGAAGAGCTTTCTTGCTTACTCTCTCAGCCCATGGGAGACACAACAAGAAGGTGGCCATCTATAAGCCAGGAAGACAGCCCCAATCAGAACCCAACCATGCTGTCACTCTGATCTTGTACTTCCAGCCTGCCTAACTGTGAGAAAATAAATTTCGGGTTGTTTGAGCCACCCAATCAATGGCATTTTTATTACGGAAGCCCAAGCAGACTACAACAATATACAAACATGAGTACATATAAGGTCTTTTCTCTAACCTAGTACCACAGCATTCATTCAAGCTTTATCCTCCTGTTTATCCGTAACTTTCCTTTATTTTCTTTTTAAACTGATAGGCTGTAGCTATCAGTAGTATCAGTAGCTGTCATAGGGCTGGATAATATATCTCACTGAAAGAGACATTTACTCTATATATGGATTTTCCTTTCTTTTATGCACAGAATACTTCTGCAAAACCACCATCCATGCACTTACAGAGTGTTTTATCCACCATATTGGTAGTTCACACAGCATTGCTTCAGATCAAAAAACTCCCTTCAAAGAGAATAAAATATGTTCATGAAATTTTCTGATCTTAGCATATCCCCGATCATGACAAAGCAGCTGTCTTGAGAGAATGGTAAAATGTCTTTTTGGATACACAAAAGTGTCAACAAGGTGGCAAAGCTTTGTGGGACTAGGGAAAGCCTCTAAATCATTGTTTAATATATGGTGCTGTTTCTTCTGTAGCTAAGGTTCACAGGGCCAAGAAAGAAAGGGTGGAAATGGGAATAGTTCCAACTAACCATTTCCCCAACTGCTCCGCTAGCAAAATTTTTGCTTCTCTTCTCAATGACTTTAGGGTCTGTTGGTCTAGAGGTTCCAAAGGGAGGAATGCTTCCAACAGGAGCCACAACAATACTTTCACTGAACTGGAAGTTGACACTACTACCCAGCCACTTTGATCAATTCATGCCTCTGAATTAAGAGGCAAAGAAGAGGGTACTGTATTAGCTAGGGTGACTGATCATGATAATCAAGGGGGAAATAGATTGCTACTACACAAAGGAAGAGTATGTCTGGAATACAGGAGGAATCCTTAGGACATCTCTTTGTACTATATTCTGTGAGAACAGTCAATAGGAAACTACAACAACCCAATTCTGGCGGGACTACTAATGATGCAGCCCCTTCAGGAATAAAGGTTTGGGTCACTACACTAGACAAAGAACCATGACCAGCTGAGGTGCTTGCTGATGGCAAAGGGAATATGAAATAGGTAGTGAAAGAAAGTAATTACAGGCTGGGTGCAGTGGCTCACACCTATAAGCCTAGAATTTTGGGAGGCCAAGGCAGGTGGACCACTTGAGGTCAGGAGTTCGAGACCATCCTAGGCAACATGGCAAAACCCTGTCTCTACAAAAAACACAAAAATTGGCTGGGTGTGGTGGCACACCTGTAGTCCCAGCCACCTGGGGAGCTGAGATGGGAGGATTGCTTGAGCCCAAGAAGTCAAGGCTGCAGTGAGCCATGTTCACGCCAGCCTGAGCGACCAAGTGAGAACCTGTCTCAGAAAAAAAAAAAAAAGCAATTATAAATACCAGCTATGGCTATGGGACCAGTTGCAGAGATGAGGACTATAGCAGTTATAAGTAATTCTACTTTTGTTACGATTATATGAGTATACATATTTTTTAACCCAGTATTTTTGTTTTCCTCTCTTTCGTATCCCTTTATC
Organism: Cacajao melanocephalus; assembly: GCA_963573385.1. Lineage (NCBI taxonomy): Eukaryota > Metazoa > Chordata > Mammalia > Primates > Pitheciidae > Cacajao > Cacajao melanocephalus. Next base: position 80,456 of record CAUYLG010028048.1, read on the forward strand.
ATCTAACATGAGACACATTAAAAGTTAACTTTATTTCTCAGCATTTTACTTATAGATATCAAGGAAAAAAGTAAACAACATCTAAGGAGTTTGCATCCTTTTCTGGGGCAAGGGTTAGCGTGTTTTTAGGAGTATGTAGGATAGTTGTATCATGTAAGATGGAAGTATGATGTTTTTAATGTTTTTATTTGGAGGTTAAGTATGGTTTAAGGCGATGTTTATGGGTGCTAAGTTGACAAGGTATGGGCTATGATGGTCTTCCTTATGTGTCAACTTGGCTGGACTAAAGTTCCCAGTTAACCAGTCAAATACTAATCTAGGTGTTGCCGTGAAAGTATTCTGTAGATGTGATTAAAGTCCTTAAAATCCTAGGTAATCTGGATGGGGCCGATTCAATTTCTTGAAAAGCCTTAAAAGCATACCCAAGGCTTTCCTGAAAAATAAGAAATTCCCCCTGTGGATAGCAGCTTCAGACTATTCCTAAGTTCCAGCCTGACCTTCCTGATAGCCTGCCTATGGATTTCAGACACGCCTAGTCAGCACGGACAGCTGTATAAGCCAATTCCTTGCAATATATCTTATAATCTATATCTCCTACTGGTTCTTTTTCTCAAGTTGACTCAGACTAATATGATATCCTACCATACCACATAACAAAGAAAGTCTCTCTTTCCATCAAATAGCTCAGGGCTCAGATTCAAGGTTAAAAGATTAAGACTTGCGCACACAGAGTACCAAAGGAGACAATGCCAAATAGCAAAAGTAATGCAGAAATCAATCCTCTTCACCTCAGGAGCAATGTGAAAAACAAATAAGTTGAGTTCAATGTAAATTTTTTTCTGTAGGATTATTAAAAATTAGCACTCTTTCATCTGCAATTGCAAGCTCTTCTGAGACAGCATCTACCTAAAACGAGCCACCATAAGCCAATCAAGATTGCAACCATGTTCTCAGACACTTTAAAAACAAAATGTATGATCAGAAATACAGTCATTATTTCTTTTCATCCATGTTCAGATAAACTTTTGCCCACCCTATCTACCCAGAAATTCCAAAAATAAAATGTTTGTTAAATTTTAGTATTTGTTCATCCTATGTGTATCCAGTTACCCTCAACCCTAAAATCAATTTAAAAAAAAACTGCTTCCATGCAGTTAGAAAAGCAAATGGAAGCTATAGCAATCTAAAAATTAAAACCTTTTATGGCACAATTTTATATGCTTTCAGAGGGAATTCCTGGAATTTCTGAAAACAAGAATAAAGAAATTGACTTAATAATCACTTTTAACCTTGCTACCTTCACTATTTACAGGCACATAAAAGTCTTAAAGGAAAACATGACGTTTTGATAAAATGCTTTTGGCTTCCATCTATTTTGCCTTATCCCTTAACTCTCACTTCATACTGTAAAATACCTAATGTTCAAATATATCAGTAGCATAAATGAAACACTGCAATATATCTACATATTCCTTTCATTAAAAAAAAAATCTTCACCCGGACATATTTTATCAATTAGATCATAATATCCACTAACAGTCATTCAGATTCTACCAAAGATCTGATATGACAACTAAATACATGGCTGTAGGCTGCAAATTAATCTCTATTTATTGGAACTTGGAAAAAATGCTAAAAAGGAAGTGATTTTTTTTTTTAACCAGCTGACACTTTCAAGTCCACTGTTTTTCTCTATCTCCTGGGAAATAATGTTCACTATCTAAGATGCCACCTCTGGTTCACAGTGTGACAAGAACTCATATGTTTCAGATTAGAGCAGAATAAGCAGTTACTGTGTAGAAAGAAATCAAACTGCTCTCATTCCAAATAAATTTGGGAATGAGGTTATCAAAGCAAGCAGACTCAAGTGGCAATGAAACTTCCAATTCCCCAATCCCACCTATATTGTTTCTTCTAGGAAGAAAATTACTTTCAAAAGGATTTGTGTATGTTAGAACAAAGGCTAAGAACCACCAGTATTCTATCTATTTATGTTCAGCAGATAAAGTGTAATGTTTATACAATTTATTAACCAGCTTCTTGCATTTAACCAGTGGTGGCAGTAGTATTTTTCAGGACAGTTCTTTAATTTCTATGGATAATGCTCTCTATCCCCTGCTTTCATGGAAGTCACATATAAGTCATGCCCTGGGAAAAAGAATGCAGTCAGATAATCTAACATCCTGAAAAAAAATCTATGAATTGCCATTTGAGAAAATATTTATCCCACAAATTATGTACTAATATAACAAATACGATTAAAAATTATCTAGAGCCAAGAACATGTAGTTATTACATACAAATAAGCTAATTCTTCAGATATGCTATGCCATATATGAGGGACAACATGTTTTATTTTCCCCTTTTAGTGTCATCTATCTGCAATTAACAAATAATGTTTACAGAACCCTAAGTAGCCTTACATTTCAGCTTATTAGCTATCATTTTAAAACCACTATCTGTGGCAAAGGTTGAGAAGTGAGGTGTCCAGGTATGGAATATAAGAATAAATCTTTGCTCCTGAAGGCCATATAAGGCCATGCTAAGCCATGGAGAGAGCAGGTACCAGATTGGCGATGTGCTAACCGTCTTACTTATTGTTTACAATGAAAACATGCACAAGTTGATTTAATACCATACATTTATTAGAAATGTATATATTTCTAAACTGTTCACTACAAACAATTCTTTTTAATTTCAATTTTTTAGATGCAGAAGGTATATATGCAGATTTGCTACATGGAAATATTGCATAATGCTGAGATTTGGAGTACAGATCCCATCACCCTGGTAGTGAGCATAGTATCCAATGGGCAGTTTTTTAACCGCCTGTCCGCTACCCTCATAGTAGCCGACAGTGTCTACTATTCCCATATTTATGTCCATGTGTGCTCAATGCTTAGCTCCCACTTATAAGTGAGAACATACAGTATTTGGTTTTCTGTTCCTGTGTAAATTTGCTTAGGATAACAGCCTCCAGTTCCAACCATGTTGCTGCAAAGGACATGACTTCATTCTTTTTATGCATAGTATTTCCAGGTGTATATTTACCATATTTTCTTTATCCAATCTACCACTGATGTGCACCTGGGTTCATTCTATGTTTTTGCTATTGTGCAGTAATGAACATATGAGTGCATATGTCTTTTTGGCAAAATAATTTATTTCTTTTAGGTATATACAAAAAGATATATTTGGCAAAATAATTTATTTTATTTCTAAATAAATTATTTCAAAATAATCTATTTCTTTTAAGTAACAGGAGTGCTGGGTCAAATGGCATTTCTGTTTTAAGTTCTCCAAACTGCTTTCCACAGTGGCTGTGTTTACATTCCCACTAACAGAGTACATGTGTTCCATTTTCTCCACAGTCTTGCCAGCACCGTTTTTTTTTTCTCTTGCGTTTTAATAATAGCCATCCTGACTGGTGTGAGATGGCATCTCATTGTGCTTTTGATTTCCATTTGGTGACAATTAGTGATGATGAGCATTTTTTCATGTTTGTTGGCCACTTGCATGTCTTCTTTTGAGAAATGTCTGTTCATGTCTTTTGCCCATTTTTAATCAGGTTATTTGTTTTTTGCTTGTTGAATTGTTTAAGCTCCCTCCCTATAGATTCTGGATATTAGACCTTTGTTGGATGAATAGCTTGCAAATGTCTTCTCCCATTCTGTAGGTTATCTGTTTGCTCTGTTTGATAGTTTCTTTTATTGTGCAGCCACTCTCTAGTTTAATTAGTTCCTACACATCTATTTTTGTTTTAGTTGCAATTATTTTTGGGGACTTAGCCAAAAATTTGTTGCTAAGGCTGATGTCAAGAAGAGTATTCCCTAGGTCGTCCTCCAGAATTTTTTTACTTTGAAGTCTTACATGTAAATATTTCACCCACTTTGAGTTAATTTTTGTATATGGTAAAGGGTAGGGGTCCAGCTTTAATCTTGTGCAGATGGCTGGCCAGTTATTCCAGCACCATTTATTGAATAGGGAGTCATTTCCCTATTGCATGCTTTTGGGCCTTTTTGAAGATCAGATGGTTGTAGGTGTGTGGCCTTATTTCTGAGTTTTCAACTATGTTTCATTCATCTATGTGTTTGTTTTTGTACCAGTATCAAGCTGTTTTGATTACTGTGGCTTTATAGTACAGTTTGAAGCTGAGTAGTGTGATGCCTCCAGCTTTGTTCTTTTTGCATAGAATTGCTTTGGCCACTTGAGCTATTTTTTTAGTTACATGCAAACTTTGGAATAGGTTTTTCTAATTCTGTGAAGAATGCATACATTTTTGTCATCTGCATATGGAACATATTCTAAGACTGATCATATGCTTGGTCACAAGCAAAGTATGAATAAATTCAAAGAAATCGAAATCATACCAAGTACACTCTTGAACCACAGCACAATAAAAATAGCAATCAATACAAAAAATCTCTCAAAACTACACAAATATATAGAAATTTAAAAACTTACTCCTGAATAACTCCTGGGTAAACATCAAAACTAAGGCAGAAATAAAAAATTCTTTGAAATTAATGAAAATAGGCATATAACTTACAAAAGTCTCTGGGATGCAGCCAAAGTATTGTTAAGAGGAAGGTTTATAGCTCTAATACCTTCACCAAGAAGTTAGAAAGGTCTCAAATTAACAATCTAAATGTGCACCTAAATGAACTAGAAAAAAAAAATAACAACCCCAAAGCTCGCTGAAGAAAAGAAATAAATAAAACTAGAGAAGAACTTAATGAAACCAAGATGCAAAAATCCATACAAAAGATCGATGAAACCCCAAGTTGTTTTTTGAAAAAATAAGATTGATAGACCCCCCTCAAGCTAGATCAACAAAGAAGAGAAAAGATCCAAATAAGCACAATCAGGAATAATAAATGTGATATTACAACTGATCCCACAGAAATACAGAAGACCCACAGAGACTATTATGAACAACACTATGCACACAAATTAGAAAATCTATAGGAAATGGATAAATTCCTGGAAGTACACAATCTCCTGAGATTGAATCAGGAAGAGATTACAAGGCTAAACAGACTAATGTCAACTTCTCAAATAGAATCAGTAACAAGGAATCTAGCAGCCAAAAAAAGTTCTGGACCAGAAGGATTAACAGCAGAATTCTACTAGACATACAAAGAAGAACTGGTACCAATCCTACTAAAACTATTCCAAAAGATTAAGTACAAGGATCTTTTCCATAATTCATTCTATGAAGCCAGTATCAGCCTGGTAACCAAAATCTGGCAGAGACACAACAACAAAAAAACAAATATCAGACCAATATCCTTCATGAAAATAGATGCTAAAATCCTCAACAAAATACTAGCAAATCTAATCCAGCAGCACTTGAAAAAGTTAATATACCATGATCAAGTAGGCTTTATTCCGGGGATCAAAGGCTGGTTCAACATATGCAAATCAAATAGGATTCACCATATAAACAGAAGCAAAAGCAAAATCTATATGATTATCTCAATAGACACAGAAATAGCTTTTGATAAGATCCAACATTCCTTCATGATAAAAACCCTCGAAACCTAGGCACTGAAGGAATATACCTCAACATAAGAGCCATCTATGACAAACCCACAGCCAACATCATACTGAATGGACAAAAGTTCACACCATTCCCCTTGAGAAGTGGAATAAGACAAGGATGCCCACTCTCATCATTCCTATTCAACATGGTACTGGAAGTTCTAAGCAGAACAATCATGCAAGAGAAAGAAATAAAACGTATCCAAACAGGAAAATAATAAGTCAAACTATCTATCTTTACTGACGGTATGATTCTATACCTAGAAAAATCCTAAAGACTCTGCCAAAAGATTTCTAGAATTGATAAATGGCTTTAGTAAAGTTTCAGGATACAAAATCAATGTGCAAATATTAGTGCAATTTCTATATACCAACAACACCCAGACTAAAAATGAAATCAAGAACATATTCTCACTTACAATAGCCACAAAGAAAAATGAAATACCTAGGAATGAATACATTTAACCAAGGAGGTAAAAGATATCTACAAGAACTACAAAACACTGGTGAAGGAAATCAGAGACAACACAAATAAATGGAAAAACATTCCATGCTCATGGACTAGAAGAGTCAATATAGTAAAAACGGTCATACTGCCCAAAGTAATTTACAGATTCAGTGCTATTCCTATGAAACTACATATAATTTTAAAATTTACATTATTAGTCACCAGGACATAGGTTTCATAAAAAGGATTTAGATAGTATCTACTCTCATTTGTTTTATCATTGTACCTATTATGGATACAGAAAGGGATTCTGACAAGACATCTTAGAGAATTCAGGCTTTTTTTTTTTTTTTTTTTTTTTGAGAGACAGAGTCAGAGTCTCATTTTGTTGTCCAGGTTGGAGTAGTGTCAAGACCACTGCCCACCGCAACTTCTGCCTCCTAAGCTCAAGACATTCTCCTGTCTCAGCCTCCCAAGTAGCTGGGACTACATGTGTGCACCATGCCTGGCTAATTTTTGTACTTTTAGTAGAGATGGGGTTTCACCATGTTGGCCAGAATGGTCTCGAACCCCTGGCCTCAAGTGATCTGCCCACCTTGGCCTCCCAAAGTGCTGGAATTACAGGCATGAGCTACTGTGCCTGGCCAAGAATTCAGTTTTTAAAAAGCAGTTCCCTACTAGTGTAAGGGGAAAGTAGGCAGAAAAATCTTGAGGAGAAAAGGGGAAAAGCTTACACACTCTAAAAGTAAGCACAGCTTTGTACCATTTATTTTTTTCTTAGTGATATTTAATTCATTTTGAATTTTGAACAATACTAAAAATGGAAAATTTTTTAAAGTATTAGTGAGATATAATTTATATACCATAAAATTCACCCACTTAAAGTCATTTTTACGCCAGGTGTGGTGGCTCATGCCTGTAATTCCGGAACGTTGGGAGGCCGAGGCAGGCAGATCACTTGAGGTCAGGAGTTCCAGACCAGCCTGGCCAACATGGTAAAACCCTGTCTCTACCAAAAATATAAAAATTAGCCGGGCATGGTGGGGCACACCTGTAGTCCCAGCTACTTGGGAGACTGAAGAAGGAGAATTGCTTGAACCCAAGAAGCAGAGGTTGCAGTGAGTCAAGATCATGCCATTGCATTCCAGCCTGGGCAACAGCGCAAGACTCTGTCTAAAAAAATAATAATAATAATAATAAAAAGTGATTTTTAGTTGACAATTGTGCAAGCATTCTTACAACCTAATTTTAGACGATTTCTAACACCCCTAAAAGAAACTTCATAACCATTGGCAGTTGCTCCCAGTTCCCACTCCCAGCACTAGGCAGTCACTAATACATACTTCCTTTATCTCCATATTAGGCTTTTCTGGACATTTTATACAAATGAAATCATAGCTTGTTTTCAAGGTTTACCATGTTGTAATATGCATTAGTACTTTTTTTCTTTTTATTGATGAATATTCCATTGCATGGATAAATGACATTTTGTTTATCCATTGACCAGCTGCTGGACATTTTGGGTGTTTCCACTTTTCAGCTATTATAAATAGTGTTGCTATGAATATTCATACGGACATCTTTGTGTAGATGTATGCTACTTAGGAGTGGGATTCCTAGGTCACTTGGTAATTTCCTGTTTAAGGGATAATTTTTATATTTATTAGAAATAACCTTTTTATATTATAATTCTTTTTTTTTTTTTTTACGTTTTTTTGAGACAGAGTCTTGCTCTGTCACCCAGGTTGGATTTCAGTGGAGTGATCTCTCTTCACTGCAACCTCTGTCTCCTAGGTTCAAGCGATTCTTCTGCCTCAGCCTCCCAAGTAACTGGGATTACAGGTGTCTGCCACCAAACCTGGCTAATTTTTGTATTTTTAGTAGAGACGCGGTTTCACCACGTTGGCTTCAAACTACTGACCTCAAATGATCCGCCCATCTTGGCCTCCCAAAGTGCTGGGATTACAGGTGTGAGCCCCTGTGTCCAGCCTTTACACTATAATTCAAAAGAATCTAAGACAGGATAGGACATTTCCAATCCCTGAAAATGTCTCTATTATGGAAATTATTTAACATTCAATTAATAGCAAATAATTTTCTCCAGTAGTACTCTTTCCAGCCCCCACCCCGCCCAAAAAAAAAGACAGGGTCTCATTCTATCATTGCCCAGGCTGGAGTAGAGTGCAGCATTTATAGCTTACTGTAACTTCAAAGTCCTGGGCTCATGCAATCCTCCCATCTCAGCCTCCTTATTAGCTAGGACAACAGGCAGACACCAGCATATCCAGCTAACTTTTAGAGATAGGGTCTTGCTATGTTGCTCAGGCTGGTCTCAAATTCCTGAACTCAAGCAATCCTCATGCCTTGGCCTCTCAAAGCAGTGGGATAACAGGCATGAGCAACCACACCAGGCCTAGTCATACACTTACTAAATGTCTCTGAACACAATTTTACAATTTTACTGATGGTTTCTAGACTGTGTAAACAACCACAATCCCCACTCATGTTAATCAGTCATGTTCTTGAAGAATTTTCAAAGGGACATTGGAAGAATTTTCTCTTTTTGCCTGAGCAATTCTTTAGGACAAAAGGTTAGTTGTGGGCTACAAGAGCAAAGAATTAAAGAGAAGTCAGAAAGAAGTGGGAGATAACCAGAAAGGAGTTGCTATGCCAGTTACCACTGATAATTACAAATAATTGTAAAATGATACTGCCACACTGATCTCCAAAGTGGCTCTAGTAATTTGCATTCCTAGCAATAGTGTACGATAATATCTGTTTCCCCACACTCTTTTTATTTTTATTTTTTAGAGACAGGGTTTCACCACGTTGGCCAGACTGGTCTTGAACCCCTGACCTCAGACAATGCATCTGCCTTGGCCTCCCAAAGTGCTGGGATTATAGTCATGAGCCACCGTGCCTGGCCTTCCCCACACTCTTTTGATATGATTAAAATTTTCAATTTTGCCAATTTATTAAGAAATGTTCTTTCTTTTTTTATTGTTATATATTAATTATATATATCTATGGGATACATATGATATTTCGGTACATGTGTACAATGTGTAATAATTCAATCAGAGTGTTTAGGATATTGGTCACCTCAAATATTTATCATTTCTTTGTGGTGGGAAAATATCAAATCTTCTAGCTATTTTGAAATATAAATTATTGTTAACCATAGTCACCCTCCTGTGCTATCGAACACCAGAACTTATTCCTTCTGTGTTTGTACCCATGCATCAATCTCTCCTCACCTGTCTCCCACACTACCCTTCACAGTCTCTCTTAACTAGCATTCTACTCTCTACTTAAACTTTTTCTAGCTCTCACGTGAGTGATAACATGCAGTATTTGTCTTTCTGTGCCTGTCTTATCTCACTTAAAATAATTACCTCCAGTTCCATCCATATTGCTGCCAATGACTCATTTTCATTCATTTTTACAGCTGAATGGTATTTGTGTATAAATAGAGCACATTTTCTTTAACCATTCATACGATGATGGACACAGGTTGATTCCATTTACAGGTTACTGTGAACAGTGCTATGATAAACATGAGGGTATAGGTATCTCTTTGACAACTGATTTCCTTTCCTTTGGATAAATATCCAGTAGTGAGATGGCTGGATCATATTGTAGTTTTATTTTTGCTTTTTGAGAAATCTCCATATTGTTCTCCACAATAACTGCACTAATTTCCATTCCCACCAACAGTGTATAGGAGTTCCCTTTTCTCTACATTCTTGCCAACATTCATTACGTCTTGTGTTTTTGATAATAGCCCTGCTAACTGGGGTGAGATGATACCTCACTGTGGTTTTAATTTGCATTTCCCTGATGATTAGTAATGCTGAGTATTTTGCCAAGAATCTGATGGCCATCTGTATGTCTTCTTTTGAGAATTATCTATTCAGTTCTTTGCCTTTCAGATGTGAGTGTGTGTGTGTGTGTGTGTGTGTGCGTGTTTGCTATTGAACTGTTCCTTATGTATTCAGGCTATTAGTCCTTGTCAGATGAATACTTTGTAAATATTTTCTTCTAGTATACAGGTTTTCTCTTCATTCTGTTGTTTCCTTTGCTATGCAGAAACTTTTAGTTTAATATAACCCCATTTGCCTGTTTTTGTTTTGTTCTCTGTGTTTTTAAAGTCTTAGCCATAAAATCTTTACCAAGACCAATGTCCTAAAATGTTTTCCGTATGTTTTCTTTTAGCACTTTTATAATTTCAGGTCTTATGTTTAATCCATTTTGAGTTTTGCCTATGGTGAGAGATAAGGGTCTATGTTTTCTTTTAGCACTTTTATAATTTCAGTTCTTATGTTTAAGCCATTTTGAGTTTTGCCTATGGTGAGAGATAAGGGTCTAGTTTCATTCATCTACATACAGATGTCCAGTTTTCTCATAATGGTTTATTGAAAAGACTGTCTTTCCCCAATGCATGATCTTGGCACCCAGTCAAAAGTAAGATGGCTATAAATATGTAGATTTATTCCTGGGTTCTCTATTCTATTCTACTGGTCTATGGCCTATTTTCATACTAAGACCATGCTGTTTTGGTTACTATAGCTTTGTAATATATCTTGCAGTCAGGTAGAGCGATGTAACCAGCTTTGTTCTTTTTGCTCCGTATTGCTTTGGCTATTTTGAATCTTTTGTGATTTCATATGAATTTTAAGATTTATATATGTGTGAAGAATGTCATTAATATTTTGATAGGAATTGCATTGCTCTGAGTAGTGGTGTCAATTTAACAATATTCTTCCAATCCATGAGCATGGACATCTTCCCATTTGTGTTCTCTTTAATTTCTTTCAGCTCGCTTTGTACTTTCCTTGTTGAGGTCTTGAAACGCTTTGGTTAAATTTGTATTTAGGTATTTTATTTATTTATTTTTTCTGAGATGGAATCTTGCTCTATCACCCAGGTTGAAGTGCAATGGTATGATCTCGGCTCACTGCAACCCCCACCTCCTGGGTTCCAGTGACTCTTGTGCCTCAACCTCCCCAGTAGCTGGGATTATAGGCGCCCACCACAATGGCCAGCTAATTTTTAGAGACAGGGTTTCACCACATTGGCCAGGCTGGTCTCGAACTCCTGACTTCATGATCCACCCACCTCGGCCTCCCAAACTGCTGGGATTACAGACGTGAGCCACCATGCCCAGCATTATTTTATTCTTTATTGCAGCTATTGTAAATGGGATCACTTTCTTGATTTCTTTTTCAATGAGTTCATTATAAGTATACAGAAATGCTACCAATTTAGTTATGTTGATTTGGTATCCTGCAACTTTACTGTATTTGTTTATTAGTTCTAAGAGTTATTTTGGTAGAGCCTTTAGGTTTTTCTATAAATGAAGTTATGTTGTCTACAAAGAGGGAATATTTGATTTCCTCTTTTCTAATTTGGATACATTTTATTTCTTTCTCTTGCTTGCTCTGGCTAGCACTTCGAGTACTATGTTGAATAGGAGGGTTTTGTTTCAGGTTTAGTGGAAAGACGTTCAGCTTTTCCCCATTTGGTGTAATATTGTCATATATAGCCTTTGATAAGTTGAGGTATGTTTCTTCTGTGCTTAATTTGTTAAGGGTTTTTATAATAAAAGATACTGAATTTTATCAGATTTTTTTCTCTATTGAGATGTCATATGGTCTTTATCCTTTGTTTTGTTGATGTGATATACCACATTTTATTTTCCTTCAACTTTTATTTTAAGTTCAGGGGTACATATGCAGGATGTGCAGGTTTGTTACACAGGCAAACATGTGCCATGGTGGTTTGCTTCACAGATCATCCCATTACCTAGGTATTAAGCTCAGCATCTAGTAGCTATTCTTTCTGATGCTGTCCCTCCTCCGACCCCTGCCTGACAGGTCCCGTATGTGTTGTTACCTCCCATGTGTCCATGTGTTCTCAGTGTACCACATTTAATCAGTTGCATATGTTGAAGTATCTTTGCATTCCTAGTATAAATCCCACTTGATCATGGTGCATTATCTTTATGATGTGCTTTGGTTTTGATTTGCTAGTATTTTGTAAAGAATTTTTACACCTATATTATCAAGATTACTGGCCAGCAGTTTTCTTATTCTGTTGCAGCTTCATCTGGTTTTGGTATCAGTGATGCTGGCCTCATAGAATGAGTTAGGAAGGATTCCCCTCTCTTCAACTTGTTTTGAATATTTTTTAAAGAACTGGTGTTAATTCTCTTTTACAAGATTGATAGAATACAGCAATAAGGCCACCCATTCTAGGCCTTAATTTTGTTTGGGAGGCTTTTTATAACTGAGTCAACCCTGTTACTCATTATTGGTCTGTTCAAATTTTCAATTTCTTTCTGGTTCAATTATGGTATATTGTGTATGTTCAGGAATTTATCTATTTCCTCCTTTCCAATTTATTAGCATACAGTTTTTCATATAGTCTCTAATTATTCTTTTTATTTCTATTATACCAGTTGTAATATCTCCTTATCATTTTGATTTTATTTGGGTCTTCTTTTCCCTTGGTTAGTCTAGTTAGCAGTTTATCAATTTTATCTTTCCAAAATATATAATTTTTTATTTCATTGGTCCTTTTTTTGGTCTCTATTTTATTTAGTTCTGTTATAATCTTTATTATTACCTTCCTTCCACTAATTTTGAGTTTGATTAGTCCTTGCTTTTCTAGTTCCGTCTTAGCAGGGCTTTTGCCTGTATCCCATAGGTTTTGGTGTGTTTCAAGAATTTATTTCCTTCTTAATTTCCTCATTGATACAATGGTTATTTGGGAGTATGTTGTTTATTTTCTGTACATTCGTACAGTTTTTTAAATTTCCTCATTACTGATTTCTAGTTTTACTCCATTGTGGTGAGATAAAATATTTCATATGATATTGATATTTTTAAATGCTGAGATTTGTTTTGTGGCCTACTATATGGTCTGTCCTGGAGAATGTTCTGTGTGCTGATGAGAAGAATGCATATTCTGTAGTAGTTGGATAAAACGTTCTGTAGTCTGTTACGTCCATATGTTGTATAATGCAGATTAAATCAGATGTTTCTTTGATGATTTTCTGCCTAGATGATCTGTCCAATGCTGAAAGTGAAGTCCCAACTATTGTTGTATTTAGGGCTATCTCTCTCTTTGGATCTAACAATAATTCTTTATATGTCTTGGTGCTACAGTGCAGGTTGTATATATATTTACAATTGTTATGGTGTCTTGAGGAATTGATGCCTACACCATTGTATTAATCTAATAATCTTGTTTGTCTCTTTGATGTTTTTTGACTTAAAGCCTATTTTGTCTGATATAACTATAACTACCTCTGTATGCTTTTGGTTTGTGTTTTCTTCCATCCCTTCACTTCAGTCTGTGTCTTTACAGGTGAAGTTACACCTGTGTTTTTACAGGTGAAGTTACTTCCTTGCAGGCTGCATATAATTTGAGTTTTGTTTTTTAATCCATTCAGCCAGTCTATATCTTTGAGGAATTTAAACCAATTACATTAAAAGTCGTTAGTGAAAAGTGAGGAATTGCTCCTATAAGTTTGGTAATTCTTTTCTGATTGTTTGGTACATCCTTTGTTCTTCTCTTCCTTTTTTTGTTATTACAATTTGATTTTTTTTTGTAGTGGTAACATTTGACATCTTTCTCTTTCTCATTTGTATATCTGCTTCATCAGTGACTGTTATACCTATGTGTGTTTTCATGATGGTAGACATGGACCTTTCACTTCACTTATAGACACAGGACTCCCTTAAGTGTTTATTATAGGACTGGTCTATGTGAATGAGAGTCATGAATGATTCCTTCAGCTTTTGGCTGTCTGTGAAAGACTATTTCTCCTTCATTTTTGAAGGATAGTTTTGCTGGGTATAGTACTCTTGACTGTCAGGTTTTTTGTTTTTTCCATCAGCACTTTGAATATATCATCCCATTCACTCCTGCCCTCTAAGGCAGGGGGCCCCAACCCCCAGGCTGTGGACCAGTTCTAATCTCTGGCCTGTTAGGAAATGAGCTGCACAGCAGGTGAGTGGTGGGCAAGAGAGCATTACTGCCTGAGCTCCGCCTCCTGTCAGACCAGCAGTGGCATTAGACTCTCATGGGAGCACAAACCCCATTGTGAACTGTGCATGTAAGGGGTGTAGGTTGCATTCTTCTTTTGAGAACCTATCTAATGCCTGATGATCTGAGGTAGAACAGTTTCATCCTGAAACCATCCTTCCCACTCCCTGGTCCATAGAAAAATGGTCTTCCATGAAACTGTTCCCTTGTGCCAAAACAGTTGGTACCACTGCTCTAAGGTTTCCCTTGAGAAATTCACTGTTAGTCTGATGAGGATTCCCTTATATGTGACTTGATGCTTTTTCATTGCTGGATTTTTAAATTTTTTATTTTTATTTTTATTTTTTGAGACAGAGTCTCACTCTGTTGCCCAGGCTGGAGAGTAGTGGCACGATCTCAGCTCACTGCAAATCCGCCTACCAGGTTCCAGCAATTCTCTGCCTCAGTCTCCTGAGTAGCTGGGATTACAGGCACTCGCCACCACACTCAGCTAATTTTTGTATTTTTAGTAGAGATGGAGTTTCACCATGTTGGCCAGGCTGGTCTTGAACTCCTGACCTTGTAATCCAACTGCCTTGGCCTCCCAAAGTGCTGGGATTAAAGGCATGAGCCACTGTACCTGGCCCTTGCTAGATTTTTAATTCTTCGCTTTTGCCTTTTGATAATTCTTTACCTTTGCTTTTTGATAATTCTTTGCCTTTGCCTTTATAACATGCCTTGGGAAAAACAATTTTGAGTCAAATCTATTTGGAGAACTTTGAGCTTCCTAAATCTGGATGTCTGTATCTCTTATAAGACATGGGACATTTTCAGCTACTATTTCATTAAATAAATTTTCTGTACTTTTGCCCATCTCTTCTATTTCTGGAACTCCCAAAATTAGAATATTTGGTCCATTAGGTGGCCCTATACATCACACAGGCTTTCTTAATTTGTTTCTTTTCTTTTTCTTCTTTTGGCCTGACTGGGTTATTTCAATGACAGTTTTCAATTTCAGAAATTCTTTCTTCTGTTTAATCTAGTTTATTGTTGAAGTTCTCAATTGTATTTTTAATGTCATTCACTGAATTTTTCAGTACCAGGAACTCTATTTGGTTCTTTTTTATGATACTGATCTCTTTGTTGAATTTCTCACTCATATCATCAGTTGTTTTCCTGACTTCTTTGTATTGTTTATTTGCATTATTTAGTCTCTCACTGAGTATCTTTAGTACCATTATTTTGAGTTCCCTTTTTGGGATTTCATAATATCCTTTCCTTGGCATCTGTTCCTGAATAATTACTGTGTTCATTTGGAGATGCTATGCTACCTTGCTTTTTCATGTTTCTTGTATCCTTATGTTGATATCTGTGCATCTGGTATTAACAGTCATTTCTTCCAATTTTATGGGCTCACTTGTATAAGAAAGGCTTTTTCCTATAAATGTATTTGTAGTATTGGCTGAGTGCAGTTCTTTGGCTTTGATTCTGGGTGAGTGCCATAGTGTAGCCTTCATGTATTTTTAGCTGTAATTAGCGTCAGCAATGTCTCATAGTTCCTCAGTGGCTTAGGCTGTGGTTGCCAGTGTAAGCTGTGGCAAGAAACTAGTGTTGGTGGTGGCTGGATGAGTGTGCCAGTCTAAGTCTCCCCAGTGAATTATTCAGGCATTGGGAATTTAAGGTCTAAGCAGGTTATACCTTGGGCATCCAAGTGGCTTGCTCTGATGCTGACAGTGGCAATAGCTGTTTGGGCAGGCAGACAGGTCCTTGGGCCCCTGGGCAGCATGTGTCATGCTGGCAGTGGTAGGCCAATCCTTAGGCTCCTAAGTGTTGTGTGCAGTAGTCACTGGTGTCAGTGATGGGCTGAGCAGGCCAGTCCTTGGAATTCTGGGATATGTGCACATTTGCCAGTGGTGAGCAGGATGGGTCTGTCCTTATGCCACTGGATGACATCTGTGAGTGACAGTAGTAGTGGGTATAGTAGACCAATCTCCAGGCATCTGGAGAGTGTGTGCAGATGGTGGTAGTAGGCAAAGAGAGCCCTATCCTCAGGTGCCCACAGGGTGTGCATGGGCATCAGTGGTGGCAGGTGGGGTGGATCTATCTCCAAGTCTCCCAGATTATGTGCACAAGTGCCATCAGCTGCAAGCAGAACAAGACTGTCTGCAGGACCCACAATGGTGCATATGGGCACTGGCTTTGATTAGTGGGCTGGGTCAATCCACAGGCTGCAAAGGGTATGCTAGAGTGCCTCTGGCAAGGGTGGTGGGTCTGTTCTTAGGCCCCTGGGTATGAGTGCCGGCACCAGTGGCAGCAGGTAGGGTGGGCCTCTCATTACACCTTCCAACGGTGCACTTGGCTGTAGGCAGCAGTGAACAGGGTGGATTAATCCCAGGGCCCCTAGAGAATGCACGTGTACCAGCAGCAGTGGGCTGGGTGGGCATGTCCTCAGACCTCCCAATGGTGCATGTTGGCAACTGCTGTGGCAGGTGGGTGGGTCAGCAGCCAGGCTACCAGATGGCATGCTTGGGCACTGCTGGTAGTGGGTGGAATGGGCCTATCCTAAGATTTCAGATGGCATATGAGTGGGCCAGTCCCCAGGCTTCCTGAAGGCATATGCTGTTCTGTGGTCCTCCTGTTGGAGGAAGCAAGGTTGCCGTCAGTGGCAGCAACTCTAGGCAGGCAGCTCTCAGGCTATGGGGAGCACATGCTTTGGGTCCCTCTGTCCTGGGGCCAGCTTCCTTGGTGTGCTGAACTGCCTGTTCCCTAGGGTGTAGGGCAATATATGGACAACAGTGCTGGGTATCTGGTTTCACTACTGGGTCCAGCCAGCATTGTGACAATTTAGCCCTCTGAAAAAATGTGGAGGGAGGTCAGCAGGGCTCCAGAGATGTGAATAGGCAGGGATTGTTGGGACCTAAGGCAGAATGTAGTTTGATGGAGGCTGAGTTCCCAAAATGGCAGGGAGGTGCAGCTGCTTGGGTCTCAGGCAGTATATGGGACACAGTAGAAACTCTCTTGCTAGAACAATGCTGTTGCATGAGCTCCAGGCAGCTGCTTACACTAGTCTCAAGGCCCATAAGAACTGAAGAGCTTTCCTATAGCTAGTATTAGAGGAGTCCCTGGTGGGAATGTGGACCACTGGTGATCACTTGCTTACCCTTTCCCTATGATGAGGGCAAAACTTAAAGAACATGGTGGTGCTTTATTTCAAATGAAGAGTTCTTTCTGGGTATGAGCTGATCTTGGACATACTGGTTGCTTTGCTTATCTCTCCTTCTGTGTCTCAGAGGTTCCCTGTCACTTTCCTGTTGAATTCCAGTGCTTCTCTCTCAGAAGCTCTATTTGACACTGTTACTTACTTACTGTATTGATGCTTCTTTGCAGAGGAAATGAGTTTTGGGTGACTCCAGGTATTCATTTTGACCTATACTTTTTGTTTTTCTCTGGTTAGTTGTGTAAGGTTTTATATATTTATTATTTCAATTTACCTTTCTGAGAGTTGCCTATTTAAGGTAGTTTATCTTATTGATTCAAGAGAACTTCTATATTCTGGGTGCATTACTTCTTATTCATTGTCTTTTGAAGATTTATTATTATACCTTCAATTGAGGCTATTTCAGGTTTATCAATATCCTCCTCCCTGATGTTCTCTTCGTTGCCATCTTTCTTAGGAGATAACTTCCTTTCACACTTAACCGAGAAAGACTGAGATTTAAAACATTAGTTTTAAATGTTTTAAATGCTCCAGTCAAAGAGATGAACATGCTGTAAGGTTTAGGGGCATCTGGGCACGTATGACCTAAATTTAAATAATTATGACAAAAATATCAGATTATACACCACTTCCAAAAAAATCTCCTAAAATGCCTCTGATAAGACCATATACCTTTCAAAATCACACATTATAAGGGTTTCAAGAAACTCTGGCAAGTGCTTCCAAGTCCGACAGTCATTGGTAAGCCAAGAATTCTCACACAACAGTCCTTAATTATTTTATCTAATGTGAGGTTAAAAGAAGTAAAGACAATGAATTTAATGTCTACTTGATTCTACTCGCTATGGAAATAATGGTGTCTCCACTAACACCAGGAAGAGGTAGAGATAAGTCAGGGGAGAATATTCCACAGCTTTAAGAAGGCTTTGTAGAATTATTAAACAAAAATGCCCACTAATTTTAGAAAATGTAATCAAGAATTGTTATGAAAATTATCCACTTACTTTATACCTACAGGCTCTTTGACTTTAACAGAACTCCCTAAATACAATTTAATTTCAAGCAAATATTATTTATTTGGATATTTAAATTATTTTAGTATTAAAAATATTCTGTATTTAAAACGTTAAACTTACTCAAGTGAGGTATTAAGAATTTGGAACTAAAATAAATGAGATAATGAGAAAGTGAAAACATACATTTTTTATAATTAACAGCTCATTTTGAGTTAATTATATACAATTACCAAAATCTAATTGCAATTTATTTCCTATTGTCTGTGGGAAGAATTACAGGCAAGAGAATTTACATTGCTGCCTTCCTGCATAAATGCTATAGAATGAAAATAAATAATATGTGAGGTTATTACTGACAAATAAGAGCAAATGGTAGGGCAAAGCTGAGCCAAACTATTGGAAGATAATTATTACATGAAAGATGGTAATGATTTCAAAAGTCTAAGTTGTTTCTAAGTCCTCCAGTTTTTTAGTTTGTTTGATGTTAATTTATTGGTTATACAAAGATGACCTTTAAAAATGAACAGTTTTGTAATTCTGCATACTCCTATAAATATGACCATTTTGTACTTTTATATAATACTGAGCAATTCAACAAAAATTTTTATTGTTATGAAAAGAAAAACTACCTTGCTAAGTACTTTGGAAGATACAAAAAGCCACTACCAGGCCAGGTGCAGTGGCTCATGCCTGTAATCCCAGACTTTGGGAAGCCGAGGTGGTGGATCACCTGAGGTCAGGAGTTCGAGACCAGCCTGACCAACATGGTGAAACCCTGTCTCTACTAAATTAGCCAGGTGTGGTGGCATGCGCCTTTAGTCCCAGCTACTCAGGAGGCTGAGACAGGAGAATTGCTTGACCCCGGGAGGTGGAGGTTGCAATAAGCCAAGACTGTGCCACTGCACTCCAGCCTCGATGACAGAGTGAGACTCTGTCACCAAGAAACAAATAAAAACAAACAAACACCACTACCTTCAAGTACCCTAATAGAATACAGCAAATACACAAATATGTATCATCTATATAGAATATAAGGGCTACAAAAGAAACCCAAAGAAAATATTTCTGGAAGAGGTAATATTTGAGATAAGTCACAAAAGACAAAATAGAATTTTGATATGCTAGAGATAGGTAGCTATCATCCCTACCTCAAACACACAAATGCACACATATGTATACAATACTGGCCCCCACCACAACCTCCTGGGAAATTATTAATAGAACATGGATACCTTTGCGGCAGAATTACTCTGCTTACTACAGCTCTTTATCTAAAAACCTGATATTATGTAATGTTAAATAAGAAAAAAGTGCTAAATTTGATTTCAAATATATATATATATATAGCATATATTTGTAGGTATAAAGAAAGGTTTAGAAGGATAAATATCAGAGTGCTAACCTTAATTCAACTAAGACAGGATAGATAATAGAGTAGAAAATAAAAAATGAGTGACACTTTCTTAATATGTCTTTGATGTTTTACTTTTTACAAGAGAAATGTTTACATTAAAAATTTTTAAGTTCAATTAAAAAATTTTAAGGTGGTTTATGAAACAAAATGTACAATACAAAAATAATACATATTCATAAATAGGAAAAAATAATACATATGAAGATTACCTTTAGATGATAAGATTATAGGTACATTATACTTTCTTCTTTTGTATCATCAGCATTTTATATTTTTTCTATTATAAGTAAGAAAGTAAATCAGTAAAGATACAGATAAACATGAATAGTATTAAAAATAAAAAAATTTAGATCCCATTTGTCTATTTTGGCTTTTGTTGCCAACACTATTGGTGTTTTAGTCATGAAGTCCTTGCCTATGCCTATGTCCTGAATGGTTTTCCCTAGGTTTTATTCTAGGGTTTTTATAACAGAATGGGAAAAAATTTTTGCAATCTACCCATCTGACAAAAGGCTAATATCCAGAATCTACAAAGAACTAAAACAGATATACAAGAAAAAAACAAAGAACCCCATTCAAAAGTGGGTGAAGGATATGACAGACACTTTTCAAAAGAAGACATATATGAGGCCAACAAACATATGAAAAAATGCTCATCATCACTGGTCATTAGAGTAATGCAAATCAAAACCGCATTGAGATACCATCTTATGCCAGTTAGAATGGCCATCATTAAAA